>SNQJ01S0029911.1:120452-131021 GCA_010110895.2 Picea sitchensis
TCATCAAGGTTAAGTGGTTCATCATCATAAGAATCCAGATCACTTGCGAGCAAGTGTCCTCAAAGAATAAGTTTGTCAGTGCGCCAGAGCGGGATGTTACATCCCTCATGAGCTAAATTTCTCCCACTCCTTCAGAGGAATGTCTGCGCACTCCTTGTGCTCGACCCAACAGCTCTCGAAGTGTTGAGTTCTTCCAGACTCTATACACTCTCTGCAACAACAGTCCTTAGCACCCGGCTCAGATCCACAACTGAGATTTCCGGTTTTGCCTGCCCTTCTCCTGCACGGCTCTATTAATCCCAAATCAACTTCTGGATGAATGAGAATGAGAGTTTAACTGTCTAGCCTCATCAACGCACTCTATGCGGATGAATTCGACTGCACTCTATGCAGGAATCTCTCGATTCAAACAGAGAAACAATTGAAACTCATTCCCCTCTCTCTCACAGGTTCCAATTCAATTATGAAACCACATACACAGCATATCAAAGCAAATGCATGACAGAAAGAAAACATCCATGAGCATAATATCAACACAGAGAAACAACACAAACCATGGAATTGAATCAAAGTCTTTCTTCTATTAATTCAATCTATACATGGGTGTTCTCCACCAGTTCTCTTCTTGCTCTTCTCTTCTTGCTCCTGAATGAATACTACTACTATTACAATGATACAAAGGAGGGTGCCTATGTTCCATTTTCCCTCTCAAATTCTACAACTATCAAATCTACAATTAATTCCTATCTAACAACATTAAGTTTATTAAATGCCTTCCTATCTACTAAGGATGTGAGCATAAAGGATCAAGGTCCATTTACAATATACAAAGTGCGCTTCATTACATCAATACATTAATGTCTTGCGCAACAGTTTCAAGGTGTTTCAAAATTTTGGTGCTGGTACCATCCAACTGTCTTTTCTACTCCACGCGCTGGCTCGCTTGATGAGTGAGCGATGCTCTTGCATCACTAGGTCCTTCAAACTCCCGGATCCCAAAATGTCGAAATCTACTCATGACCATGGTCCACTTTTCCGGATTTTGTAATTCACAATTTCATGATTCCGACTGTAGATGATTCTATGTCCTTCGATCTCCCGGACCCCGAAATGCCGAAATATCCCCCTTGAGAGATCAATGGTCGAAATTCCTCTTGAACCAATGATCACGATCCAACTGGATCGACGACCCACAACCTTTCGGGATTTTTCCTGAACCTTGACCACTTGCCACGTGTCCTCCTTGATGAATGTTGTCGGTCGTTTCACAATTTCATGAGCTGGGACTTCTTGTCTCACGACTGCTTCTCCTTGAACTCCTGGTGTCCAAATCCCTGATGGGCTTCGATCTTTGACACCTATCCTCCAAAATGGATGGTCTTGATGCTTTCGAGACTTGAAGAGTCCTCTTCCTTCTGTTGTTACGAGGTTTAAACCTCTCACACCCTTTAGGGATCCGACGACTCATGGAAATTCAACACTTCTCCCTCGAAGTTTCTGTCATCCATTCTACCCTTCTGTGCGGCTTCCCAGGGATTAAACCCCTCGCACCTTCTTCCAGATCCGACGGCTATTGGTCCTTGGTGCTAGATCTGATGGCCCAGATCCTTTATATTGTGCACCTCCCAGGGACTAAACCCCATGCACATATCCTTGATCTAGCGAATCTCAGGCCATTGTGCTCCAAATCCAACGGCTAGTGCATTTTTGAAATTTCACGTCTTTGGGACTCGAAAGACTCTCCCTCTTATGTTTCCCGGTACACGAAATGCTGAAAAATGTAAATCATGCACACCTTACTTCGAGATCAACGGATGTTGATCCATGACTCTAGATATGACAGCTTAGATTTGAACATCTCCTATGTGCGCTCCTCCTGTCTTAACACTGATCTAATGGTCCAGATCTCGTCTTCCTAGTGTTGATCCAACGACAGATGTGCTCTTCCTCCTAATCTTTCTTGGATTTTTTTGACTTAGAAGATTTTCTAAGTCTTGAAGGTCTTGACCTTCGACTCTTCCTCTTGCGAGCCCAGTTCCTTTGGGTCTCGTCTGCATTATAGAAACGTTGTCCCTTCTGAGCTTTTCCCTCTTGGGGATTTACTCCTATGCACACTTTGCGTTCGAGGATCTCAAATAATTCAGATTCGAGAAGTTTTCTTGAGAAGAAAACTCCTTACACCCACCTGGCATTCTCTTGCTCGATGCACACCTTGCAAAGCCTATAGAGTATTCAACATCCCCGTGAGTGTCTTATCTTCAACACTTGTCTTTTCTCAAAACTTGAAATAGAGTTCCCTAGTGCACTCTATGCACTCGCTCGATGCCCTCTTGGCAGAGCTCTACAGAACCTTCAGTAGTTCTGTGTTCCCTTAACTCGAGATAGAGTTCCTTCCTGTGCACTCCTTGTACCTCTGTTGATGAAGGTTCAATGCTATCCCTCTTGATATTTCCTGAGGTTGTCTCACCTCTGTCAATGCACACCCTGCAGACTATGTGCACTCCTTGAACTCAGAAACTCCTAGACAGGAAGAAATTGAAACTTATAAAATACTTCACCAGTTATGAATCCAAAACATGAAATGCATAAAAACATGCAAACACATACAGACAATTCATGGAAGGAAAAACTATTAGTCTATTAATTCAGAAATGCCTATACAAGGTGTTTACAAAGGTTGGACTGTAACAAGTCTCAGCTCTCTCTCAAGACCTCTCTGCTTTGGTCTCTCCTCCTAACTCTCTACTCTAATTTCTTAATTACAAAATGAGGGCTCCCATGAGCTTATCCTCAACCACCATCTCTGAGCTATCGCTTCACAGAGTGGTTCCTATGGCTACATTACATAAATGGATGCCCAGTCTTGACTACTTCCTGGGCTTGTTGCAGGAAACCATTAAAGGAAACCTCAACCACTACCTGTACAAAGGCGTGGTCTAGAATTAAAATCCTTACAACATTTATTGAAATTTTCAATTTCAAAATTGAGAGGGTTGCACCTCTCCCTTTCTCCATTAAATGTGTGTTGAATGTGCTAGCTGGCTAGCACACTACTGACATGGAGCGATGCTCCTGCATCATACTCCTCAGCTGGAAAAATCATGGTCTTCTAATCATGAGCTCATCTTATCCAGTGTTGAAATCCACCTGGATCCCAGAATTTCCCTTGAAGCTGTCCATCTTCTCCTCTGCTTCGTTTTTGCTGCTGTTGCTTCCTTGTTGCTCTTGCAGGCTCCCTTTTGCTCAGCTTCTCATTCCTGGCAGTCTCTGTTGCTAAAATCGACATCATCTTTATGATTTCTTCAATTACCTCATCCAACTACTCCAGTGGCTGGCTCTCCTTATGCAGTCTCCTTAGCTTCACTTCTTCCCGGCGAATGGGTCGATCAACTAGATCTCTCATGCCATATTTATCCTCTGTGGCCTCAACTTGCCATCCTGCTACAAAATTCAGCTCTGCAGTCTTATTTTCTTGACTGACCTATTGTTCAGTCACCTTCTCTGATAGATTAGCTTCTGTTATTTCCCCTTGTGCTGGTTTAATTCCAGCTTCCTCTAGATGATCCTCAGACTGGAATTCTCCTTCATCTTCTGCTGCACACCTCGACACTGTAGTTATCATCTGTTCAACTCCTTTCTGAAAATTCTGAGTGATTCCTCAAAATTATCCTTTGCTAACATTTGCATGACTGTCTCCTCGTGGCATCTATATATTGGATCTGGACTGTTCAACCAATCCTTCAGCATCTCTAACTCCATTTCCCATGGAGTGAGCATCTTATTTGCATGCTCCTCTTCTATTGGGGAAAACATTAGTGTATGCTCCTCGTCTCCCTCTATGACAGTCACTGTTGGTTGTCCTTCTTCTATTGTTGCTTCTGCAACACATACTCTGGCCTCAACTGGGTTGCTTGGTAGGAATAATTCAATTCCCCCAATGATCAGAATGTATTTTTGACCTTCCTTCGTCAGCACTCCTTCTTGTTCTGAACTCTTCTCTGAGTTCATGAGACTTTCACATAGCCTCATATCTTCCCCCTTTCCCACTTGGCATCCTGGGAGTTTTCTACTTCCCACTTGGCAGTGTATGAGACCGACTGGTCCCATCTCATTGCCCACCTGGAAATCTGAACTTTCACCACTGCCCCCTTGGCAGTATGCGATACCTTTTGCTAATCTCTTCCCATTTCCCACCTGGAAACTCGAAAGTTCACTTCTGCCCACTTGGAAGTTTATGAGATCAATCGATCCCATCTCCATCAAAAATCCTTGCTAACCTGAACTCATCCCTAAGTTCATGAGACTTTTAGACAGTCTCATATTCTCTCCCTTGCCCACTTGGAAATATGGGATTTCTGGTTTGCCCACCTGGCAGTTTATGAGATCTTCAGCTAACCTCATACCATTGCCCTCCTGGCAATATGAATTTACACTATTGTCCTCCCGACAGTCTATGAGATCCTCCAATAATCTCATTTCATTTCCCACCTAGCAATTTGAAAATTTATCTCTACCCTCCTGGTAGTTTATGAGACCTGAAACTGATCTCTCTTCCTCATCACTGAGGGTTTCTCCAACTTCTGGCTCATAGATGCAAACCATCTCTGTGTCACTGAGGCTTTCAGCATACCTCAACCATATTTTCAACAACCTTTGTTGTCTTTTGGCTAACAACTCCTTGACTCGCCACTTCACCTTCTTTTTCATGGGCCATTCATACACCCATCATGTTCTTGCACTCTGTTGCATTCGAAATGCAAGCTCCTCCATCCTCGCTCTTATCTTGGTGAGTTATTTATCCATCTCAACCTTGCTCTTCACCTGTTGGTGGTCCTCTCTTTGACCATGCTTATGGCCTTCAGTAACCATCTTCTTCCCTTTGAATCTTCTGTTGTTGTTACTCTACAACTGAGAGCATTTCCAGTATCTCCTACAGTCCACCTGACTATCTATTTGTTGTTGTGTCCTGCAACAATTTCTTCAATCCTCTTCATCTGAAATACAGATGAAGTCCAGGCTCTGATACCACTTGATGGTGTGTATCAAAGTATTTTATTTATCTATTCTACCTCCCTCTTCCTACAGTCTATAGATAGAAATTAGCTCTGATACCACTTGATGCAGACCCCCTACCTCAGCAGGGTTATGCGACCTCCCGGTCTCTGGATCAATATTCTTCTGAGCTAAAATGTCTCTTCGGATTCCTGATGGAACCCCTTGAATGAATCCACGGGTCCCTTTAATTCCATGGCACATGCTTTGAGAAAACCTATGCATGCGCTCATCTTTCAGTGCTCTATTTTGTTCTAAACCAACACACCTTTCGCGTTTCGAGGTTTTGGGACTCCTACATGTGATCTCTCCCAAGCTCCTTGTCCCTCCAACTCTCAGTCACCGAAACACCGAAAAGGGATTAACGACTCTGGGTCCTCCCTTAGCCTCTGTCCACGTGACCACCACTCTGTGACCACGTGATTAACGTCAAGGCCCTACCGAATTTCGTGATTCAGGGAATCACGATGCAAGCATTCCTCCTTTTCTCTGTCTTTCGAAATGTTGAAACCCAAAATAGGGCCTAACTCCACAAATACTCCCTTAAGTCGCTTTTCATATGACCAGTCCTGTGACCTGGTGCTATTCCTCCGAATGCTTTCGAGTTTTTTTGATTTGTGATTTCGCGATTCCGGCTGCAATGATTATAGGTCCTTCGAACTCCCGGATCCTGAAATGCCGAAATCTACCTGTGACCACGGTCCACTTTTTGGGATTTTGTAATTTGCGATTTTGCAATTCTGGATACAGACAATTCTAGGTCCTTCGATCTCCCAGACTCTGAAATGTCGAAATCTCCCCCTTGAGAGATCAACAGTCCAGATTCCTCTTCAACCGATGATCACGATCCAACTGGATCAATGACACACAACCTCTCGAGATTTTTCCTAAACCTTGACCACTCACCACATGTCCTCCTTGATGAATGTTGTCAGTCGTTTTGCAATTTCGTGAGCTGGGACTTTTTGTCTCACGAATCCTTCTCCTCGAACTCTCGATGTCCAAATCCCCGATGGGATTGGATCTTTGACACTTGTCCTCCAAAATGGATGGTCCTAATGCTTTCAGGACTTGATGAGTCCTCTTCTTTCTGCTGTTACGAGGTTTAAACCTCGCACACCTTTTCTGGATCCGATGGCTCACGACAATTCGACACTTCTCCCTCGAAGTTTGTGTGGTATGTTCTACCCTTCTGTGCAGATTCTCAGGGATTAAACCCCTCACACCTTCTTCTGGAACCGACGGATATCGATCCTTGGTGCTAGATCTGATGGCCCAAATCCTTTTTTCTGTACACCTCGCAGGGAGTAAACCCCATGCATGTTTCCTTGATCTAGTGGCTCTCAGGCCACTGTGCTCCAAATCCAATGACTGGTGCATCGTCACAGTTTCACGTCTCTAGGAGTCGAAAGAATCTCCCTCTTATGTTTCTCGGTACATGAAATGCCGAAAAACTTAAATCATGCGCACCTTACTTCGAGATCAACAGATTTTGATCCATGCCTCCAGATCCGACGGATCAGATTTGAACATATCCTATGTACGCTCCTCTTGTCTGAACATTGATCTAATGGTCCAGATCTCATCTTCCCAGTGCTAATCCAAGTTAATGACAGTTGTGCTCTTTTTCTTGAGCTTTCTTGGCTTTTTTTTAACTTAGAAGATTTTCTAAGTCTTGAAGGTCTCGACCTTCGACTCTTCCTCTTGCGAGCCCGGTTCGTTTAGGTATCGTATGTGTTATAGAAACGTTGTCCCTTCTGAGATTTTCCCTCTTCGAGATTTACTCCTACGCACACTTTTCGTTCGAGGATCTCGAATAATTCAGATTCGAGAAGTTTTCTTGAAAATAAAACTCCTTACGCCCACCTAGCGTTCTCCTGCTCGATGCACACCTTGCAGATCCTATAGAGTATTCAGAAACCCTGTGAGTGTCTTATATTCAACACTTCTCTTTTCTCAGAACTTGAAATAAAGTTACCTAGTGCACTCTATGCACTTGCTCAATGCCCTCTTGGCAGAGCTCTACATAACCTTCAGTAGTTCTGTCATCCCTGAACTCGAGATAGAGTTCCTTCCAATGCACTCCCTGTATCTTTGCTGATGAAGGTTCAATGCTATCCCTCTTGAGCTTTCCTGAGGTTGTCTCACCTCTGTCAATGCACACCTTGCGGACTATGTGCACTCCTTGCACTCGAAAACTCCAAGACGGGAAGAAATTGAAACTTATGAAATACTTCACCAGTTATGCATCCAAAACGTGAAATGCATAAAAACATGCAAACACATACAGACAATTCATAGCAGGAAAAATTGCTCTTCTATTAATTCATAAATGCCTATACAAGGTGTTTACAAAGGCTGGATTGTAACAAGTCTCAGCTCTCTCTCGAGACCTCTCTTCTCTAGTCTCTCCTCCTAACTCTCTACTCTAATTTCTTATTTACAAAATGAGGGCTCCCGTGAGCTTATCCTCAACCACCATCTCTGAGCTATCACTATAACAGAGAGGATCCTATGGCTACATTACATAAATGGATGCCTAGTCTTGACTATGTCCTGGGCTTGCTGCAGGTAACCATTAAAGGAAACCTCAACCACTACCTGTACAAAGGCATGGTCTGGCATTAAAATCCTTACAACATTTATTGAAATTTTGAATTTCAAAATTGAGAGGGTTGCGCCTCTCCCTTTCTCCATTAAATGCATGCTGGATGTGTTGGCTGGCTAGCATAGTGATGACATGGAGGGATGCTCCTGCATCAGGTACATAAGGAATGACCCCAAGGATGTTGTGAGAGATGACTTCAATAACGTTGGCCTACCCTGGGAATATACTACTCACATATGGAATGAATAATAAGTGCACCATAAATCCCAGACTTATGATGAAGTCATCTTCAATAGGCGTGGCTATCAAAGAGGGAGGATCACAGATGAAGAAAAGAAGCCAAGAAAAATGTGGAGGAAGAGGAATTTGAGCAATCACCCCGCTCTTCTACCTCGATACACTTAGGTTCAATGAAAGAGGTAGAGGAAGTACTGATTGATAAAAGAGAATGGATAAGGATAAAATCCTAAAAAATAATAATGATGTAGGAAAAAATAAGCAGAAGATTGATGTAGAAAAGGACAAATCCAAAGTTGAGGCAGAGGAAAAAGTTGTAGAAGAATGAGAGATCAAACAAAAGAAGAAATCAACAAAGGAAGCAACAACAAGAGAAGAAACAACACAATAATAAAAGGAAACCAAAGAGGCAGCCAACAAGGAGGTTGAGGAAGAGAGATAATAGAAGGACACAATAGATAGAGGGGGTGACACTCACCCAATGGAAATGAATATCCCGAAAGTGTCAACTGGAGGCTTAGGAACTGTTGGCTATCGGAGGTCACTCCTGGATTGCTAGCAGGAGCAGAGCCCGACGCCCATCAGTTTAATGTCACGATTTATTTAAAGGGTGATCAAATGGAAGGAAACTCAGAACGATATCGTCTCAACTCAGAAACTAGACCAGGCATGCTTGAACGAGTGAGGTCTTGATAAACTCCAAACAGTGAGTCGTAGTAAAAGGGTGAGTAGATGGAAGACTTACACAAGAAGGGTGCAAAGGTCTATCATAGACATCAGGTGTGTAACAGACTAGAGGAGAAAGCATTCAAACACAAAGTCACTTTATATTCGAAAGTAGAAAACCAGAGAATACAAAGATGTCACGATAAATCCTTTATCATAACATAACTGTAACAATCCACGTGAATCATTCAACTGTGAACTCTCCGGCATAAGACGGAACAAAGATGGAAAAGGAGAACTGCTTGTCATAAACCGAGAAATCTCAAACACAGAGGCATAACCAGGAAACCAAAATGTTTTCTGAAACTTTACAGTCTGGAGCTTAGCTCTACCATCGATAGATACAAAAATGGCAAAAATGCCTACATATACTCAAAACAACAACAGCAGCAGAACCAAGAAAATGCATTGAAAGATTTGCGTCTGCATGGCTTCTGACAGTCAACATCTGAAAGATCGTGCAACATATGTCAGACGCAATCTTAATTGTTTGACAGTTCCAACGACGAGTCGACGTGCCTTAAATTCATGACCGTGCTTTCCCATTAAGGCGGAGGCGATATCTAACCACCACCAACTGCTTCAATAACTGCTTCTTAGGATTGAGAATGGCCCGGCCAACTCAGCATTTCGGGATATGGAAGACTTCTCGCACTGCCACCTGGAACAACCGAATAGCTTGTGGGATGGGCACGGAGGCCAGCGCGGAGGATGAATGCACGACAGGAATGGTGGTGCCGGGTTATAAGGGCGTGGAAGGAGTGACAGAATGAGAGGAGGATGACGAAGGACGATTCATGGCGGAAGACATCAGGTAGAAGGGAAGAAGACGGGAGAAGCGAACTCGCCTTCGGGTGAGAGGCTGATGTGGAAAGGAAAGGGACGGGACATGTGGCAAGCAGCCAGTGGATGGTGAGAAAAAGAGAAGACCACGCGGACCAAAGAGGGGAGGTGACTAGATGACACACGGCAGCAGGGGAAAGGTGGAAGGGAAGATGAAATGATGGGAGGAGGGCCCACGCAAGCTTAAACACAGAGCAGCTGAGGATGACAGGAGTGCATGAGCGTCATGGATCTAGGCGTTGAAATTTCAGCCGTCGAAAAGTTGCACCCCCGATGCCGGACCCCCCCTCCTCCGCTTAAAGGTAGAAAGGCAGGGGGGGTCCGGAATGGTATTTGTCGCCGTTGATCCAGGCATGCTAATCTGAACCGTCAGAGAGTTGCGCTCGCGATTCCGGACCCCCCCCCGCTTAAAGGTAGAAAGGCAAGGGGGGTCCGGAATCCAATGCGCGCCGTTGATCTGGGCGCGCGGATCTGGACCGTCCAGAACTGATTCTTGTTTAACTTGGATGCATTTTTGCATAAAACTTAGGACAAGTGGGTTTTTAACCCTTTCTTTTTGCATTCTATCCCTCTTAACGAGAAATATCGCTAACATTTGGCTCCATGGGGGATAGAGTCGTCCCTGTGATGCTCTAAGAACTCTTTTGCAGACTTAGTGCTTTTGCTGTTGGGCTATGGAGTCATTTATTAGTCCGAAAAACAAAAAACAAAAACAAAAGCAATATTTACAAAACAAAACAAAACGAGCCGGCTGCAGCTCACAGAAAACATTTCTTTAAGAAATGCCCATTGACTGGGCCACTAAAAAATTCACTGCCTTCCAGATCCTGCAACCTGTAAGTGTTGTTTGAAAACACTTCGAGGATCCTGAAAGGCCCGAACCAGAGGGCATCAAATTTACTGTGTTTTCCCTTTTCCTGCATGGGTGCATCCCACTTGAGCACCAGATCACCCTGCTCAAACTCTTTCTTCTTGTTTTTCCTGTCAAAAGCCTGCTTGATCCTCTGCTGACGATTGTAAGCTCTGTCCAGGACCTGTTCTCTGATCTGCTGCACCTCCACCATCTGATGAATTCTTCTTAGCACATGGTTAGGTTCTACCTC
>SNQJ01S0029912.1:2679-32123 GCA_010110895.2 Picea sitchensis
TTTTGTTTTCCTTTTTTGTATTTTCTTTGTTTTTTATGCTTGTTGTTTATCATAAATAGACTCAATCATCTGGCGACTCCACTAAATTTAAATTTGACAAAGTATTCTACAAGAAGGAATTCACAAGGCTTGGTTGATTTCATCCCTGAACCTGAAAAGGTTTATAGGAGGAGGTTAGCGAAACTTGCTTCTCATAGAATCCTTGATCAATAGGGATTCAATTGCATTTCTGATATACACTTTCTTTTTAATAATCCTAGTTTAGATTTTATTTTTTTTCAAGTAGAGATGCATGATTATTTTAGTCCTGTTGATTTTGCTGCAATAAATGGTTATCCACTTGTTTTACCTTAAAAATCTATTAACAAATTACTTGCATTTTAGGGAAATAATTCTATTACTACTAAATCTCACATCAAAGCATTTTCTTTATGTATTAGTAAATGGTGTAGTGGTGCAACGCATAACCATAAAGATGTAAAAATGAAACTTTTTTCCTTGTCTTTTGAAGAAGATGCATATGATTGGTTTTCTGGGTTAGATGAGAACAAGTATACAACCATCAAGGATTTGATTGAAGGATTCATTGAGATATGGGGTGATAAGAAAGAGTATCATCACTTGTTGGAAACATTGAATACTATAAAGAAAAATGAGAATGAAACCATGGAAGAATTCAATAAAAAGTTTAATGATTTGGTTTCAATTCTTTTGTTGAGGTCATTTCCCACTTCCGAAATTTCCCTCCCCTTTTCTATTTGCCCAAATTATTTTCTCCCTTTCTTTTCCCTCTTCTATACTTACCCGTTTTTTCCCTTTTCTTTTTTCCCTCCTACTATCCCTTTCTAGTTCTACACTTAGTCCCATTTTTCAGTCCACGGGTTCTTGGGTTGGTGGACTTACGATTTCTCATCTCCATCTATAACTTCACATCACGAGTCCGATCGACCGCTGTGTTGTTCCATACTTATCCGATTTTATGATCGCGCGTTCCTGGGTTAGCGGGATCGAACTCTCATGCTCCCATGTTCCATGATATACACATTGCACCAAAAAGTTTCACGATTTACATTTTGATCCCCAGACTCCCCGAACTTCCAAGTCTCATTCCGCCTACAATGAGTCTATCTTACTGTCATGCCATTCTATACTTAGCCAATTTCACACCTTATACCGTCACAGACTCGCGGGTTCCTGGGTTCACAAAAATCTCAAATCACATTTTGCTCCCATCTGTCCCAACCACCCTTGCACCCTTCCCAATGCACATTTACTATGATTTTAATGCTAATAACTTACCATACAGGTTCGGAAGGATGGTAATTAATAAGAGAAAGCCTCAAGGAGATATCCTATTAAAACACATTAAAGAAGGATTTACAGAGGATTATATTATCCCCCTCCAACATTCATTTGAAACATAATCTGGAGCAAGGGAACGTTCTCATCAACTTATGGAAGCAACTTGACAACAGTTCTGTGGAGATACATTGAATATTTTCGGGTGCGAGGACCAGAGCTTTCAATGGTCCAGAGCATATTCCTACTACTCATCCCCTTCTGCCCAGAAGGAAGTAATCTGGATGTCTAGAATTGTGCGTGCAAGTTGTGTCCTAGAAGTCTTTGATTGTAAGGAGTTGGTCACCTGGTGCGCCGATAGATATATTCCAAGCCAATGGATTATTCAATTGTGGGACCATAATTCCCCTGTCTCTCTATCGCCTCAGGTATTTTGTAAGATGTTGAGACTTCATGAGCCAACACTCACTTTCAAGGGTGAAGATTGCAAGGAGTTCTTAAAGAAGCATGACAATGGATTGGACCTCTTACTTGAATTCCTAGAGAACCCAACAGTCATCCCCAAGGACATCACAAGATTGCAGGTTGGCTCAATTAAAAATCCCTTCTCGGAAATTGCATGGCTTTTCACGAGGATAACAGGACAAGAAAGTACAGCCAACATCTCCCGGATGATTCTTTACATTCTATATTTTACAGTCAAAGAACATGCCATCTTCAATTGGGGTAAGTTGATTTCCATTGAAATATCTTCCCAATTGTCGCAATACAAGAAGGAGAAGAAATTATTTATGTCATCTTATTTGGTTTTCGCGATAGCGCATTGCTATCAGTTCCTGAGATTATCTGTGTGTAAGAAGGTAAACTGCAAATTCGACCCAGTAACCTTCTGGTATCAAACATTATGGAGGCACAAGGCCTACCGACATTTTTATGAAGATTTTAATGATTTTGTCTCAGTTTTTAAAGGCTTGTTGTTTGGAAATGACACTCCCTGTATGCCTGACTATGCGAGTAAGTTCCTGGATAGGAAGGGGACACTAGAACAAATGGAGAATTATAATGTTATAAGGATTTTTGGGTCCAAGGAAAATCCTTCCTTCCTTTCATGCTACATATCTGACAAAATGTTTGTTTTCAGGTGTGTTCGGAGAGACCATGGTATTGTCAATGGATTTTCGACGTTTCAAATCCATATCAGGATCCATCATTAGGACAAAAAGCCTGGGTTTTAATTGGAGAGAAGAGTTGGTTATAAATACTGATACTAAGTGTGCAGGGAGAATTATGTGTCGACTAGAGTTTTTTGGTGAGGATTAGATTATGTTTAATTTAGGTTTTTTTTTTTAAATGTTTAAATTTTTATTATAATTTTATTGAGATTTTTAAAGTTTTTTAATTAAATCAATTAATTGAAGGTGTATGAGTAAGTATGGATCAATTAATTGAAGGTTTATTAAGGTTTATTTAGGGTTTTTCTAGAAATTATTTAAATTTTTATTAAAATATTTTAATTTAAAATTTTTGTTTAATTATTTAATTGAAGGTGGTTTTGTTATTTTAGGTTTTATTAGTGTAAAAAGGTTTTCTAGGTTAAAGGTAAAGTTAATTTTTTATATAGTAAAGTTGTGTTAGAATTAATAAAGTGTTTTTAGGTGTGTTTGTTTATTTGATTATGTTGTTAATAAGGTAAGTAAAAGAATAAATTAAGGTCTTTTATAGGTTATGAGTATTAAGTTTTAATAGATAAAGTTGTATGGGGTTGGATTAGTGTTTAAGGTTATTTGTTGTTGATAATAATAGATTAAGATTGAGATTTTTTATTAATGGTGTTAATTAGGTAAAAATTTTAATATTAAATAAAATTAATTTTAAGGGAAGGTCAGTTTGAGAGTTACTTTATCTGTTGTTTTCCTTATTTTTATGGATCAAGGGGAACCAATTATCATTTAATTCTAGGCATTTGTCTCTGTTTAGGTTGCTTGGGTGTTCGCAGATTTCAATTGCTTCTCTAATTCGTCGTATAAAGAGGTGTTCTTCTTTGGCTAAGATTTTGGTGTCTTCTAGGTGAACATGGTGTTTTGTTTTAAGGGAGTGTTCTGCCAATGCGGAGGTGCAAATGCGTTCATTCTTTATGTCAGCTTAATGTTCTTTAATCCTAATCTAGAAGGAACGACCAGTTTCACTGATGTAGCATTCGTCGTAGGAGCATTCTATTTTGTAAATTCATTTTCCTTTATGAGGGTCAAGTTTGTATTTAACGGATCTCATACTTTGTTTGATGGTTTCATGTGGTTTGAAGGAGGTCTTAATCTCTTTTTTGCTAAGGAATTTCGCAATCTTATCGGTTACTCATTTGATGTAAGGTAAGTAGGCATTTCTATTTGGGTTCTGGTTTTCTAGGGAGTTAGGAGTTTTGCTAGTTTTTTTTAGGGATTTATTTATTGCGTTCATAATGTCTTTATGTTTATAACCTATGTTTTTAAAGACGTTTGAGAGGTGATATTTTTCTTGTTCTAGGTGTGTTTCATCGGAAATTCTTATGGCTCTTGTCGCTAAAGTTTTTAGGACACCTATTTTCTGGTTGGGGTGGTGATGGGATTTTGCGTGGAGATAATTTTTTGTGTGGGTCTTCTTTCTATAGACCGCATGTCCTAAATTCCCATCGCTTTTTCATTTGATTAGAACGTCCAGAAAGGGAATACTACATTTTTCTTCGAGTTCCATAGTGAATTCTATTTCTTCTGAAATGTTGTCTAGGTTTTGAAAGAAATTTTGTAATTCATCTTTCCCGCGGGGCCATAGTACATTAGTGTCATCAACAAATCTCTTCCACCTTGATGGTTTCAAGGGAAAGGAGTCTAGGGATTTCTTTTCAAAGTTTTCCATGAAAATATTGGCAACAATGGGGGATAATGGGGATCCCATTGCTACGTCGCTAGTCTCTTCATAGAATTCTCTTTGGTAACAGAAGAACGTGGAACGAAGACAAACCTCAGCTAGTTTAGTTGTTTCTAGATCAGTTACTTCTTTTATAATCTGGATAGCTTCATCTACGAAAATTTTAGTGAAAAGGGAGACTACATCAAATCTTATGAGGGTGTCTTGTGGTTTTAGTTTTTCATTTTTAATGATTTTAATAAAATCATTAGAGTCTTTAATGAAAGAGTCGGTGTGACCTACTAAGAGACTAAGAATTTTGGCTACGTGTTTGACTAGTTCATAGGTTGGTGAGCGTATGGTGTTCACTTAGACTCATGGTGTTCACTATGAGTCTAAGAGGGATCTCCTTTTGTGGATTTTTGGTAGACCATATATTCTGTGGGTGATCTCGTTATTGGAGGTTAAACACTTTTTTGTTCTTTCATCCACGTTGGAGTAGTTGATGGATTTGTTTACTTGTCTTGTAATCTTCTTAATGGGGTTGTTGGGAAGTTTTCTATAGCTGGATAAGTGTTCAATCATTTTCTGCTTGTAGTCATTGTGGTTCATAAGAAATGTGGAGCCTCCTTTATCTTCCTTGATGATAACTAGGTGAGGTTCTTTAAAGCTATGCGTTCTTATTTACTTATGTTGCTTTTCGGAGGTCTCGCCTTGCGCAGTATGATTGAACAATCTTGTCTTATTATATCTTTTTCCTCATCCGTAAGGTTGCGCAGTATGATTGAACGATGTTGTCTTCCACGCAACAAATAATATTTTCGATTGGGATAGAGGTTCTGGATGTTGTTAAGTTAAGGCCTCTCTCTAAAACGTTAATCTCAGCTTCATCCAGTACGTGTGAGGAGAGGTTTACGATCTTCTTCGCGCTAGTGTATTCTTTAACAGTTTTGTTGTATTCTTTATCAGTTTTGTTGCTACGTAATCATTCAAGTTCTGAATTCTCTCTGGTGTGAGCCTGTTCGCATTCTTTATCAGCGGCTAAGGAGTCAATCTTCTTTGTTGCACTGGTGTATTCTTTATTGGTTTTGTTGCCAGGCAAGCGTTCTAGTTTCGAATTATGTCTGGTGCGGGCCTGTTCATATTCTTTATCAGCTTTGATGGTGGCCAAGCAGTCAATATTTCTCCACAATTCGGGTTTGATGGAGTGCGCCAGTTTTAGATGTAATTGTAGTGCGTTTTTGGATAGGTTATCAAGGTAAAATCTGTTCTTTTTTATTTCGTTTCTCACTATGGATAAACCCAATATGAAGAAAGACACACTATTCCATTTGTTATTAGCTTTGTGCTCGATTTGCGCGAACCTAGGCAGAATGTTTTCATTTCTACAGCTCTTCAGAAATTCTAAATATGCCACTCTTCTCTTAATTTTTACCCTAAGCTTTTCTAAATCACAGTCTCCTTTTCTACAGGGAAATAATCTGATTGATGAGATTTCTATGGCGATGAGACCACAGTATTGTCAATGGATTGCCGACGTTTCAGATCCATATCAAGATCTATCATCAGGACAAGAAGCCTAGGTTTTAATTGGAGAGAAGAGTTAGTTATAAATACTGATACTAAGTGTGCGGGGAGAATTATGTGTCCGCTAAAGTTGTTTGGTGAGGATTAGATTAGGTTTAATTTAGGTTTTTTTTTTTAATTGTTAAATTTTTTTAATTAAATCAATTAATTGAAGGTGTATGAGTAAGTATGGATCAATTAATTGAAGGTTTATTTAGGGGTTTTTCTATAAATTATTTAAAGTTTTATTAAAATCTTTTAATTTAAAATTTTTGTTTAATTATTTAGTTGAAGGTGGTTTTGTTATTTTAGGTTTTATTGGTGTAGAAAGGTTTTCTAGGTTAAAGGTAAAGTTAAGTTTTTATATAGTAAAGTTGTGTTAGAATTAATTAAATGTTTTTAGGTGTGTTTGTTTATTTGATTATGTTGTTAATAAGGTAAGTAAAAGAATAAATTAAGATCTTTTATAGGTTGAGTTTTAAGTTTTAATAGATAAAGTTGTATGGGTTGGATTAGTGTTTAAGGTTATTTGTTGGTGCTAATAATAGATTAAGGTTGAGATTTTTTTATTAATGGTGTTAATTAGGTAAAAAGTTTAATATTAAATAAAATTAATTTTAAGGAAAGGTCAGTTTGAGAGTTACTTTATATGTTGTTTTCCTTATTTTTATGGATCACGGGGAACCAATTATCATTTAATTCTAGGCCTTTGTTTCTGTTTAGGTTGCTTAGGGGTTTGCGGATTTCAATTACTTATCTAATTCGTCGTTTAAGAGGTGTTTTTCTTTGGATAAGATTTTGGTGTCTTCTAGGCGAACATGGTGTTTTGTTTTAAGGGAGTGTTTTGCCAACGCGGAGGTGTGAATGCGTTCATTATTTATGTCAACTCCATGTTCTTTAATCCTAATTTGGAAGGAACGACCAATTTTTCACCGATGTAGCATTCGTCGCAAGAACATTCTATTTTGTAAATTCCTTTGCGTTTGTGAGGGTCAGGTTTGTCTTTAATGGATCTCATACTTTGTTTGATGGTTTCATGTGGTTTGAAGGAGGTATTGATCTCTTTTTTGCTAAGGACTTTCACAATCTTATCTGTTACTCCTTGGATGTAAGGTAAGTAGGCATTTCTATTGGAGTTCTGGTTTTCTAGGGAGTTAGGGCTTTTGCTAGTTTTTTCTAGGGCTTTACATTAGAGGAAATTTCAACTCAAAATGGTCCTCCTAAGAAAAAATCAATAAATTGATAAAATAATGCCATGTAGACACTTTTTTAATATATTAATTCTATATTTTACTTTTATCAAAGTTGCCCATCATTATTTTACTTTTATCAAAGATGCCCTGCCCTGAATATCTATTTTATATTAAATCAATATTTATGAGGATGAATTAAATGGCATTAAATCGTTTGATGTGTTGTTGGATGTGTTAGTAAACGACTGAATATATATTTTATATTAAATCAATTTATGAGGACGAATTGAATTAAATGGAATTAAATCAACGATGCGTTGCTGGATGTGTTAGTACAGGTTGTAGGTGCATTCGTAGATGCATAGAATAATCTAGAGATGCAGGGGAAGTTACAACCAACAACAAGGGCTCCTCTCAACCCTGCTTCATCTACCACTGCTCACAAAAAATCATGTGAATGTGCCATGGATTGGAAACCTTTCTCTTATCGGCCATAACTGGAAAAAAATGGCGTGAATGGGAAACCCTTCTCTCATAACTGGAAAAAACTGGCACGAATGGGAAACCCTTCTCTCATGTTTTCAATTTTTCGGCATTTATTTTTCGAATTCAACCGAACATGGATTGATGGCCCTGGTTCTCTTAAAAAATTCACAGTTTCCAATAGATATCTCCAAAACTCCATCCAAATTTCATGGTTTCGACTGGATCTCTCTAAATTTTCGTCCAAATCTGGTTCCTCGGCCATTGATGACAAAAATTGGTGCGAATGCGATCGAAATGGAAACCCTCAAATTTCAAATTTTGGAGGTAAATGATCAATTTTTTGTGGGTTTAAATTATTTTTGACTTTTATTTAACATTTCGTTTAAACCCCATTTCATTCCATGGTGGCCATTCTATTCAGTGTTCAACTGGAAGCGAGCATTGTTTGGTCGGTCTCAACTTAGAAAGCGAGCATTGTTTGGTCGGTCTCAACTTAGAAAGCGAGCAATTTTTGGTCGGTTTCAACTCAGAGGGTTGTTATGTACAAAATTATTTGGTCTGATTGATAGCTTTCTCAAACACATGGCATGTTTCTTCTGATAGGTATGTTTGTTATTGTTCTTTCACTGTTTATTTTGTTGCTTTGGAAAATTATATCCAACTTGCAAGTTACAATTCATTTTTAAGTGATGGTGGGGGAAACTACTTGGGATTTGAGGATGTTTTGTATAACCAGTAAGCAAGCCAAGAAGCCATGGTGGTATGGTGTATTGTGTGTAAGACTGTGTGTGTTTTCATGTACAAAGTTAGATTAGCCAAAAGTATCCTTAAGAAGAACACATTACTCGACACCTCAGTTCTGAATCAGAAAAATAAATTTGATGAATCAGAATGTACACCTCAATTCTCTCAGAAAAAATGTTCATTTGAAATTCCTCTTCCATGAGTAAATATTTTTGGCAGTTCCAACATCATCGACATAAAAAAAGAGAACATCAGTTGTCCTTTATACAATTCTGTGTTTTTGGAAACAATGGTACATGCAAGAGATGTGAAGGCTGCATTCACATGGCATGATCATTTAAATTATTTATGTGGAAATCTTAGGGGAACTAAGTTGGAAAGCAAGCCGACTTCTCCCTGGCAGAGTGCTATGAGTTAGCAAATGTTAAAGTACCATGAAAACTACTATAAAATAAAGGCTAATGTAGATGAAGTATGGGATGAAGTGTTGGACCAAGCTCAAATAGTAGGTGCTCGTTTGGAAGTATCCAACCATTCCAACTAATGTCCTTAAATTTGTTGAGATCATAGATAGAACTGAGGTGTCCATTGATGCCAAAAGTATCCTTAAGAAGAAAACATTACTATTTTTACAAGAGAAGTTGAAAGCATCTGATGTATAAATAAGAAGGTTTACTGATATCATTGATTAGATGTGCAAATTGAGTATGCTATCTTCCTAGAATGAGAACACCTAGTTGATTCCCTAAGCCAATCATCTTGATCAAATGGAGTGAGAAAAGAATTATGTGGATGATATTAATTCCTTCATTTAGCCACCTACAATTTATGAACTTCTGGAATTATTAGAGCCCTTTACTGCTATTTTGGAGAAGCCAACTACTCTAAAAGATACTTTGCACAATATTTCCTATAGGTCTATGACATAGTTAGATTAGCATGGAAAAATGCTAAACCACATTTAAACGGTCATTTCTATTCTTTTTTTGATAGCTTCCATGAAATTTAATCAACTGTGTTGCAACCTGATTGATATTTGGTGCTTCTAATGGCCAATTTAAATTTTAAAGGCTTCCTTTAAAGTTTGCATGCATGGTGGACTACCATTGGTATTTTCAGGAGGAAAATGACTTCTTGTGAGGGGAGGCAAATGGGATTCATTGCTAGTCGATGGTTGGAAGAAATAACATTCAAATAGGAAGAGAATGTCCCAATGATCAATGACCTATTAAGTGGAGGCAAATGGGTCTATTTGTGTTTTACAAACACAAATGATAATCCTTATAGCTCAAAGAATGGAAGAACCCTGACCTAGTGATTAAATATTTTATAGGCCTATACAAAATTACAAATAGAACACCAAAGGTAGTTACTGGTTTGAAGATTCCTTGTCAAGAAAATCCAAGGTAAAGCTTCCATGGTAATCTTGGGTAACCCTATATAGCCTTTACAACTCTAATTGATGTTTGTTTCTAGATACATTTCATTCATATTTTAATGGACATTTTTTTGAGGAGAGAAGCTTTGAGACAAGTGTCATATCTATTTTCTTGTTTGGTGTAATTTGTACTTCATCTCCATTTTTTAGACACCGTGAGGAGAATGAAGGAAAGCCAATAAGTTTTTTGAGTCAGAAAAATGTTGATTTGACATTCCTCTTCCATGAGTAAATAATTTTGGAAAAATGTTGATTTGACATTCCTCTTCCATGAGTAAATAATTTTGGCAGTTCCAACATCGTCGACATCAAACAAGAGAACATTAGTTGTCCTTTATAGAATTATGGGTTTTTGGAAACAATAGTATAGGAAGGAGACATGAAGGATGCATTCACAGGGAATGATCATTTAAATGATTTATGTGGCAAGCTTAGGGGAACTGAATTGGAAAGCAAGCTAACTTCTCCCTGGTAGAGTGTTACGAGTTAGAAAATGTTTAAGTACCATGAAAACTACTATAAAATAAATCCTAATGTAGATGTAGTATGGGATGAATTGTTGAACCAAGCTCAAACAACAGGTGCTTGTTTGTAAGTATTGCCAACCATTCCCACTAATATCCTTAAAGTTGTTTGGTTTATAGACATAACTGAGGTGTCCATTGATGCCAAAAGTATCTTCATTTGAAATGAATGACTAGGTTCACCCTTCATTGCAAGAATGTAATCTGATGAAGAACCTGTAATCATGAGGTCTTCTACGATGAAAATAGAAGCAAACTAAAACTACGTTGATTCATAGCAGCCCAACTACAAGAAAACATCTATTGTAATGGATTTGAAGATAGATGAAAAGAAGGGAGTTGGCTACAGAAAAATCTCATAGCCAATCAATGTTAAGGGTCACAAATCTTTAGAGAAAAGTAAGAAGATAAGAGAACATGCCAATAGAGGTGTTATTGTAGATACAAGGAGGCTCATTCCATTTTCAAGAGAATGGCCACTTAACTATAATGAATGAAGTTTTGTATTAGACATCCAATCCACCCTTTTATTTGTTGAAATAGTAGTAGAAAATGGAACTTTGACAATGTTAACAAATTAAGGAAACACATACCTTTAAATTATTTTCCCAAAATAAAATTTCTATCTCTCTTTTAAGTGTCTCGACTCTCAAGGGCAAGGGAAAATCCCAAAAGGTTTATTTGCATCCCTATCTTGAGTGAAGTAGTTCTATGAAGACCTTTCATATCCGGTGTCTTTGAAAGGCAAATCCAAGCATAACATAACAAACTACAATGTTGATGCATGAAATCTAACAACATGTACAGGTCCACTGAAATTTAACAATGTTGACGTTGATTGCTAGCCCTAGATGTAGGTCCACCGAATTCTGTCTGAATCACCTTGGATAAACATATCCTCAAGTAAAATATATATTAGAGATGGGAATGATGGCATAATAAGCATAGCCCATTAAATTTGAAGGGGCATAAACATGCATTTATTGAACACTAAAATTATTTTACAAACTAATTGATGCTTTACTTATATAACAACACTTCATCCAATATTTAGAATGAATCATTTCACTTAAACAGGGTTGAAGAATGCATAAATCAACTAGCAATGTATCTTAGCTGGCAGTTAAGCTAGACAAATGCATTACTTGAAAGATACATGTATCAAACTAATAAGAGAGAAATATTACCAAATAAATACACAAAGGATCAATCAAACTTGTTTAAATTCTAAAAAAAAAATTACATTTCTACCATAGAAAATTCGTTGGACATATGACACATCAATCAGAGTTAATAACCTATTAATTAACCATGAAGCACTCTGAAAAGTGTACAACGATATACTGTTTGTACAAAATTTCTACAATGATTCTTCTAGTAATTAGAATAGAGAAGCAATTGGCAAAATTGCTAGTATATAGACAAACTGTGGTACAGAGGTTTCTATCACAATACATGATCCAGGATCACAAGTATATGGTGCTATATTTGCATAATAGTTTCATTATCTAAAAGACAACAAAAAAAATGGAGGGTGTAAGTAGTTGTTTTATGGATTTAAGAATAGGGTCTTTACCATCCTTGCTCTTTTTTCCTTTGAGGGAACCCTTCCAATTCTTAAATTCATCAAGATTAAGGCTCTCCATCATCATATAGAACATGACAGTTAACCTACTCACCTGCCTCCAACACCTTCCCTATAAATAGACATGGCATCTCTGGCCTCAAATGTATACTCTGGCATACTGAATCAGAACAATGAAGATTTCTTCAAATTTCCATTGGTTTTCCAACAAATTTTTCCAAATCATCTGAGTATTAAAGGAAGCCAATAATGAGGCATGGATTACTGTCTATTCAAAGTGTGCCTTTCAACTGGACTTTGATGCTGACAAAAGTCGATGAGGAGCGTAAAGTCACGATTAGCGTCAGAATATATATGGATGAATCAATAGACATGAGGAGTGTGTACTAGAGGAATGCAGGGCCACAATACTTATAGCAAGAGTACTTCCTTTGTATCTATGAATACCTCGTCTAAATTGCATGTGTGTTTATAGAACTGATGCATTTTACAGTGTTTGTGTTGTAGTTGTGTAAGCATCCTGCTTGAAAATTTGGCGGTGTTTATATTTCTCTCATAACCAAATCCTTTAGAATCAAAATCTTGCTAGTTGTGATTCTCTCAGGAGAGGGTAGTGAATATGAGGTACTTTTTCTTCCTGCAAATCCAAATTTCTATATCTCAAAAGTTCTATCCAAAAAAACGTGTAAACTGTAGAGATACTACTGTAGGTTATTTTAGATGAAATTCATCAGGGATAGATCCTGGAAAGATTGGAAATAGAAATGATTCTAGAATCTTTTCGTTTACACGAGATGGAGATTGTGATGCTGAACAACACCCCAAAAAGAATGCAAACAATGCAAGAGAACAAATATGTCGGAGTGGAGTGCTCCATACAAATTGCATTGACTGTCTGGATCGTACACTTGTTGCACAATTTTCATATGGTCTAGAAGATTTAGGCTGTCAGTTGTATGCTATGGGCTTTTCAAATGGACCCAAAGTGGATCATGATAGTGGCATTGCCGCTACACTAATGGAAATGTACCAGAGTATGGGTGATGCTCTTGTAATTTAGTATGGTGGTTATGCTTTAGGATTATTACTTTACATCTGAATATTCTCTAATCTACTATTGTAGGTGTACAATGTGCTTCCACATAATTTTTAGGTCTTCATAGAGAGGTCACGAAAGTCGAAAGCTACAACACAAGCCCATGAGTTTTTGAAATCAATCAAATGATATTACAACAATGCTTATACTAATGGGGAAAATTTGTAAGCAAGATTCCATAAATTATTGTATATTGGACATATTATTTGATTGAAAAGTAAAGCTGAAAAAGTGATAAATTATACTTTATATTGATTCACCCCCCTTCCCCCCTCTCTCAGTATCAACAAGTCGAAACACTGTTGGCACATGGATATCCAATATTTAACTTCCTAATTTTCACCATATTTATTTTATGCAACAATGAAGTGAGCATGGACTTCTTCGGAGCTATAACTAATATTCTAAACCTCTTTTGGATGTGGGTATTTGAAAATAGATTCCTTGGATATTTTCATCCACAAGAAGGGAAGCCTGCTTTGTGGGAGCTTGATTCAGATTACTATCTTCATGTTGGGGGGAATGGATATGAGACATGCACTGATAGTCAATTGTAAGTGTTTACTTTCAACATTAAAGAACTTATGTTGAATTCACAAAGAGGTCTCATGGATATATATAATGCATGGAGTTTCACAATCTGTTTAACAAATATACTTGTACTCTACAAGAAAAAGTCGAAGATTGTAGGAATTCTAGTACTTGAAATTTTTGTGGATCAAATTTTATTTCAAGAAAGCTTCTAATGCTACTAGAATGGATGCTTTTGGAGAACCACATCTTGATGCACTTCTTTTTTAAATGGAGGTATTTGTTTTTTTCAATTTTTCATGTGTGAAATTTTTATTTGAAAAAGATCTCGGGCAAGTTGTCTCAAGTTCATTATTGTTTCTTGTTCCAAGAATTGGCATTTTTGAAGGTCACACATAAGGAATACATCTTCAACACGTTTTACTTTTTGTATGGGTGATTTGTGTAATGTGTGCTGACGAGTAATATATCGAGCACACATCTGTAGTTCAAGTAAAATTAATATTTTCAATACAAAAATAAAGAGTTGATAACTATAAAAACAAATGCTTGTCAATTTTTCTTCCTTCTAATTTTTGCACCTTACTTATTAAGGGTGGATCCTGGTGCTAATTCCCTCTTTCATGTACAATTGCAGCCACAAGAAAAATACTTGTCAATTTTTCTGCCTTCTAATTTCTACACCTTACTTACTAAGGGTGGATTATGCCATTCATCGATGAGTATTTATGTCCTCTACGACTAATTTGAATTATACAAAAAACAACAAACTACTATTTGGGATGACCTGTTTGGGCTGAGAAACATATTGATGAAATTATGTCTAAATATACAATCTAGTTTCAGGGGTAGAAGAACACAATTTTAGCTTCGAAGAGATCTTTGTTTCAAAACAATTCCCATTGTACAATCCTTTCAGTCCAAATAAGCACAACATTATTGATGAATTTTGAACAACTAGAGAACTGAAAAAAAACATTATTGATGTTCAACGCAGTTAGATACAATTCTGCAAAACTATAATCTCCCAAATAATTCCCTTGGAGTGCCTTGAAGCTGCTCGAAAAAAACAGACTGATGGAATCTGGGTGGGTAAAAACTGTATCTCTTGTATTATTAATTGTCCCAAAAACTTGCCACACCCATTTCCTCTATAAGTGAGATGGGCTTTTGTGGGCTATCTTTGGTTTTCTTCCTTTGGTTGTCTTTAACTTTAGATGGCTTCTGGGCACTGACTAGCCCATTATTTTGCCTCTTCTTGATGGCTGGCTTGAGGACAGGTGTGACCAATAAACCCTGAGGCACCGTCAAAGGTGGCATCATCCTCGTAGTTGAAGGCTGTAGTCCAGTCGGAACATATCAACACAAGAGAATAAAATAGTTAGCATCACATTTCATTCAACAGAAATAAAAGTTGTGTTAAATAAATAGATAAATATGTTTGCATGTAGTCTTACCATTTCAGGTGAGGTACAAGTATCTTATGAGGAAAATAGTTGATGCCCAAACAATTTATAACTTGCAGGCCTGTCTTCAATAGGCAGTGCTTCAGTTGGTTTTGGGGGTCTTTTGGAAATGGAAAGATTTTCAGCACCACATTCTAGTGATGCCAATGAAGCTTCTTTAATTTTATTATTTCAGCCAGATTTAACATTAGATGGCTTCTGAGCACCGACTAGTCCATTATTTTTGAGAGATCCCTTCTTGTTAGCTGGTTCAAGAACAAGTGTGTCCAATGACCTATGAGGCACTGTGAAAGATGCCATTTTCCTCATAGCTAAAGGCTATAATCATATCAACATAAGAGACTAAACAAGTCAACATCCTATTCCAGTTAATAGAATTAAAGGATCTATTCATCCCCTACCAGATGTGTTAAAAGTTGGTGCCCTACCAGATTCTGATAAGATTAAATTTTAAATTCAGTGCACCGAGTTGTTTTTCTACAATAAACAACTATATTCATTTTTTGGATATCCCCTAAATTTGCAAAAAATGGCAGTTTTAGTGTTGGATTTCACAAAAAATGTGGTGAGATACTTTAGATATTTCTCAAGTATGTGTAAGAAGATGAAGGGATTGGGTTCACAATGTAGAAGACAAATGTGAAAGGGAACCTTTCATACTATATGCTTCATTGACAAATCCATCTATTACTTTTGTTGGTGATTATATTTTTGTTCTAATGACAAAAACTTAGAAGTCTATTGATTGTTGTGAATAAATATATCTAACTAATTAGAAAATGCTCATATTAGAGGGAGAATAAACCCAAGTGGGTTACATGTCATTTATTCATTTAGATTGTCTATTGTTATAAGATTGGTTTCTTATATTCTAATAACCGGTTTTTAATATATATTGTCTTCAGATGCAAACATACAAGCTTAGCTGAAATTACAATATTCTACAAGATTCCTGATAGCTTTGAGGTATGCCTCAATATTTGAAAAGTTGTCTTTTCCTTAGAAGATCTCCAAAATTATTTATTCTGCAAGTTGATTTTCTCATTGTGGGATTTTCTAGTATGTTTTGATTTTCATAATTATATTGGTTGTTTGAAGGACTCTTCAATAGATGCAAATGGTGTAAGAAACTATCACCATGTTACCCGCATAAATTTAAGTCAGGATATGGCACCGATCCGTAAACAAAATCAGAAATTGGTTTCTAACATTGACTACAATGCATTAAGGGAATCTGGAGCTAAAAATTTATATCTTTGGGTGAATGGAGAACTTTATCCAGTTGACCCTGTGTCCAAATCTCATCCCGATTTCAAAACAATAACAAGACTATGCCGGTTTGTATGCCATGGAAACAATGGTCTTCTAGGATACTGTAAAAATTTGGATGGTAACCAGATTTCCCTTGAACAGAAAATCCAAGATCTTAGTGTCAAATTAAATCATCTCCATCACTCAAATATGGTTCAATATCATGAAATCATAAGATTGAACCAAATAATAGAAATGTTGAATCAAAGACATGTGGATGAACTGCTTCAAGTGAAATCCATCTCAACAAAAGAAATTGAAATGTTGAAAAATGATATCTATCATCTCCAAAAGAGACTCTCTTCCTTAAAGGAAACTTCAGTGGGGTTGAGGAATAGATCAAAAGAGTTGAAACCATTATCATATATGGTAAAGAGGGGAGGTGCCTATAAAAAAAGGGTGTTTGGGGTGAAGTCCATATTAGATCCAAGTTGTATTGATATTGTGGATTTGTGCAAAACTGTGTTGAAGAAAAGTGACATTAAATCAATGCTCAAACAACCATAATTTGATGCTTTGAGGAAAGAAGTAGTTAACCAATTCATTGCAAACTTAACAATTTATGTAAAGGATGTTCAAGGAGTTTGTGATGATAGAGAGATCAACAAGGAAGCATATGCAAGTCTTTTTAAAGTTCTGAGAGAGGGAATGTTGAATGTCAGAATTAAGAAGATTTTGGTTCCTCGCCATTTTCATGTGCAAAAAGAGCGTGGACTACGAAACAAAAAAATTGTTGATTATTTGGGAGATACATATCAATTAGAAGCAGTGCATGAAGTTGCAAGTAAGAATAAAAAGAAAGTATCAAGTGAAATTATTCCATTAATGAGAAAAAATAACTTGTGGTATGACCTGGAGCGAGTATTACAGCTTATGGTGAAGTACTATGACATCTCTATTGAGGAGGCATGTGGGAACTTGCTTGTTGTCCTAAAATTGGATGAGATGGAGTTAATCAACAATGAAAAAAATGAAAGAGTTTCAATCACATTAATGAATCGTGCATTAGATCCAAACCTTGATAAGACAAGTGATAAATATTTTCAAATTCAATCTAAAGATCACCTTTTTTGGTTGGGAATTTTTTGTGTCAACAAGGAGTCCCATGAGTCCTTGAAATTTGTTTTCAGAAAAACATATTTACCATCAATTATGTCTTCACATGATGAAGGGGAAAAATTATATGTGGAAGGATATGGTTCATATTTTGTGAAATGACACCTTGCAGTTGATTTAAAAACTCTCAAGTGTATGTACAAAATTTCTCATGGTGCAAATGCAATGCATAGTTGCTTATATTGCATGAAGAAAAAACAAAAAGATCGAAGTTGGAATGGTGGTATTTTGAGTTGTCATCAAAACCTTCCTCCCAACCATGATCAACTTGATCCAAATATAGATGCAGTGCTTCCTATACCATTGATTAGGGTGCACATGTGCACTTTGCATGCATTTGTGAGAATTGTTGATAAGATGGTGTATTTATATATTTTGTTTGCATGGAACAAAACCCCACAAGCTGAAAGTAAAAAGTCAATTGAGACAATTGAACACATTCTTTCAAAAACAGGTTTGCATGGTGGATATGTTAAAATTGAAAAAGATATTAAGAGGTCAGGTACACGAGGAAATATTCCAGCAAAGCCATCAATGTCAAGTGTCAAGGCACATCGTTTTCTTGAAAACAAATGTGGAAATGGATGTTGGGGATTTTATGAAGAATTGATTGATGCAGAAGATGATCGCACTAGTGAAGGGCATGAATCAACTGGAAAGAATAAATGTGCTTGGAGGTCACTTTCATCTTTTTTTCTACTGATGGATAAGGAAAAATTCATGGAAGGTGATGGAATAAACTTTCAAGAAGCTATTGCAGACTTCATAAGAGAAATGATAGAAGCCTGGGGAGACAACCATATGAAACATTATATGGTATGCATATTAATTTTCATCCCACTAGTACTTTCCTTTGCATGTTTCTTTACTATACATAATTTATTGTAAATTAACTTCATTTCGTACATTTGTTTGGTATTCTAAGATAGATTGATGCCAATGTTTGTAGCATCAATTATTTGCACATGGACCATGGTTTGCAAGAAAATATGGAAGCTTGGCCATTTGGGGTACACAGGGTATGGAGAAATCACATAAGCTAGCTCGTACCATTTACCATAGATGCACACAGAAAGGAGGGGGTTCCAATCATTCAGATGTTCTTGTGCAAATGGGTCAAGCATTTTATAGGCGTAAAATAGATGGATTTAAGAAGAAAAACCACCTTCCAGAAACAACTGAGCTTAGTATAGTGATAAGAACAACAGAGAAAAATAGAAAACATAAGATATTTGATGTTTCTGAAGGTGGAGTTGGGACAAGTGCTAGGTATGCAATCTGTATGTTAACATTTCTACCCTCTTAATTTAATAATTTATTGTTTTTAAAGTCTCATTATCATATTTGTTTTTGTAGATGTGACCCTCTATCAATGGGACGTTCCACAAGACATTCAAGTTTCCTATAAGTGTATTCTCTTCCAAATATTTTTGTAAGTTGTTAAGTTTATCAACTTTATGAAGCTTATATTTTGTTTGTCAAATAATTACTTAAGGCAAGCTAGAAAAACATTCTTTTTGGTATCAAAACTAACCCAACTAGTGTACATGTCAGCAGGTAAAACATGGACATTTGAACCCCAAAAGTCCAGAAATCCATCTTCCAGATGCTTCAGGATAAAAAATCCATCTTTTCCCATATCTTAATTGGTTGTAAATGCATGAAATCTTCAGAGACTTGGACCTCCGTTCAGTTGTTTGGGTTTATGTAATTCTAATGTCGCACTTTATGGTTATATTCAATTATGATATTGCATGGCCATATTGTAGTTTTTATCGGGTTGTGACCTGCATGTCATTTGTAAACAAAGATACTTGTATTACTGGAATAAAATTGAATTGTCTTCCCTCCATAGAGAAGCAATTCTAATTTTGTTATTGGCAAATGAACACTGTCTATCTTTTGTAACTCCATTGTAAGAAAAGTAGAATTGTATAATTTAGTCACATCTAGACTTGTATTGGGTTCAATTCTTTTGGTTTTGTTGTCTCGTTTTTGTTTTGTTTTCACAATTAATAATTAAGTCACATTACATTTTAATATGCTTCCACACATATCAACGTGATTGGGCAATGTGACTTGTTAAGAAAGTACCAGTGATGGTAGCTACTTGGTTTATTTGTATATCTTATTTAGTATAGCCATCTCCATCAAAATTTGAAGGAAGCCAACAATGACCATGACAGAAGCATATAATAGTCCTACAATTAAATCCAACAAAGAGAATAAGGGACAATACATGCCAAAAAGCAAAGCAAAATGCTGGAGATCAAATATGGTACCTCAAAAGGATGATTTTTTTGGTACATTTTCCTTCATAGAAATTCAACATTTAGCTGTCTAGCCCTTGTAGTCATGAGAAGTAAACAACAATGTGTCCTTTGGAAATGTGAAAATATGACACAGGAAGAAATATAATGTTATAGGCAGCGAAAGATACAGTTAAGAGGTTATATTACAGACCAAAGAATTGAACATTCAACAAAAAAACAATAAGAGAAATATGGAAGCAAGCAATTTGAACCCTGATAGGATTTTGTATCCCAAGACATGTACATGTAGACTTGCAAGTCTAATAATTATGACATTTTAAGAATACAACCTTTTCATTATTGGCCATGATAACCTACTACAAAATTGCTTAGATGGTGGCAAGTTAAATGCCAGTGAAACATGCTTAAACCTTTTAATTCCAGGATCCTCCTCATCCAATCATTCCTCTCTGTTGTAGCATAATACCCTATGGTTGAATTTGTGAAAGAGAAAAGGAAAACCTATTGATACCTTTAAGAATAATAAGATATACCATTAGCAGATTTTTATACTTCCCCATCATTGACAATATTTAATCTTATATACAAATTGATCCAAAGCCAACATTACAATGATTTGTTATAATCAGTTAATACTACTATACACACAATTATGGTTGAAATTTGATCAAGTGAACCCTAGAAAGACCACATCGAAATCAAACTATGTCAATTGCATCCTATAGGTAAATGATAAGTTCTTTGTTATTTGCAATCAACATATCCCCCAACAATTATCATTGGCTATTCCCTATATCATCCAAATGAACATAACATGTAGGAGAAATCAAGTGTCTAACCCCATGATAAAGTAGTACATTAATTTCATTTAAAACTACGTCAATACAATACACAAATTCCCATGATGGGCACACTATCACAACTTCATGTCATTTCGTTATATATCAATGTCGATATTGTATTCAATTATGGATTCTAGTTGAAGTTTCACAGCATTGAATTAATAACAATTGGCAGATAACTATATAATCATGACAACATATATAAAATCATATAAGTTGATCATAAAGTATCACACAAAACATAAACAAAACAATCAAATATGCTAGCTACAGGGCAGGAACACCCCCTTCAACATACTCCTATGCTACCAAAACCTAGAACCCCTAGCTTCCTTACTACACAACCTTTATGGTACATAAACTAGTATGAAACCCCTGGGGAGTGCTCTCAAGATGTTTCCTGTCTGCTAAGTAACCTAGTTTGTGTTCATGTTCAAATTCATGGAACAGTGAAGTTCAAAAAAAGTTCATCTCTGCAAAGAAATACGATCAAATTTACCATTAAGTTCGATAGAAATAATTAATTGAATTCCATTATAACTTCATATATTCAAACANTAAATTAATCCCAGATTAAGGGATTAGGGTTTTGGTATCTACGGAATACCTAAAAACATTGTATATATTGTATGGTGAATGGTGAAATTTGATATAATGAATATAAGAAAGGTTTTTCCTGGTTGAGGGTTTCCGGTATAAAATCTTTGTGTACTATGTGTATGAGCCATTGATTAATTTATGTCTTGCTTAAGAATATATATGCATTGCTTTACTTCACAGGTTTAAAACTTACACATCCACACATGAGTCCTCGACCTAGCAGGCTGACGGATACAATTCATCCTCGTCTCTTGAAACCTCTCAAAAAATAAGAAAAAAAACTCTAAGATGAGGCAAAAGGGAAGTTCAACCGCCCACATATCATAGCACGACAATTTTCTAGTGTTATAAAAAAATTTCATAAAAAAATGGCATACCATCTGATACACCGTGGCCTCTGTAGCAACAAATCAATATAATACAAAAGAGGGCAAATAATTCGCTGCCCATCACTGGTAAAGTGGGTTATGGTTGTCATTAACAGTGAGAGGCACCTAATATCCTCTGCACTGAAAGAGGCAATTTTCAGTTGTCCACCAGAAACCTGAAAATGATCTAGGGATAGTACATCAACCCCAATATATCACTGAGAATACATGAGATGAATCTCATCTACAACACCTAGTGGGACATCTGAGAACTAGGGAAAATCATCCCCTCTCATGGATATCCTAGTAATAAAGTACATATCTTCCTTAGTGTGATGGTACCATTGATCCGAACCCACACAGAAAGCCTGTCGATGGACATCCCATTGACACATCAGATGCACCAACAAATCAGAGTACCCCTTAAGGGATGTAGCCTCCTCACAGTACTTAAGGAGGCTTACATTACTTAATATAACATGAGTCACTACAGTAATAGGGTGAGGGTACAAATCCCTGTCCCTCTCCCTTGCCTCCGATTTATGTACAACACTCTCCCTCGGCTCCCATTCATGTACAACATTGTATAGGTCCAATCTCTGCTCATGTTTCTACTCTTGATCTCTTCGCTCATGTCTCTACATGATTAACATATGAAATACATCATCCTCACTCATACATAAAACATAAAAAAAATCTACTGAATGATAAATTTATCTATAATTAAAAAAAAATATCTTCCTTCAAAAAATAAGTTAATTGCATTATCGATGCACCAGAAAAAAAGTCACGCACCGTCGACGATGCGTATATATTGTGAGCCCCGTTCATGGTGTGTTAGTGTAAAGTAATGCACCAAAAAAAAATGTTCTACTATGTTATGCGGTGTGTTGGAATACACTACCGCATTGAGGCACTACACTACAACACATACGCCTTAGTGCGTTACATTTATCCTACGAATTGCTTAAACCAAAAAACAAATTAAAATCTTAATGCACGTAAGAAAAAATTTAGAAATTTGAAAAAAATATGTGTGTATATGTTCACTACAGGAACCGATGCATATAATTAACGTTGACACACCGTCACATAAACTTTTCCAAATTTATGAGTACATAACTTTTTGCGGTGCGTTCTGGTCATTACTATCACATAGCATATGGTGCCAACCAAACATTTACGGGGTGCATCACAACACAATGTTACATTTCTTAGTGGTTCTTTCGGTAAACATGAACACCCCAATGTGCATGTTGACCAATTCACTACGTAAAAATATATTTGATAAGACGGTGCGCCATGTACTTTAACAACCCGATGGGTTATCTATACTTTGATGCACCTCCCTACAAGTTATATAATTTTCTTTTGTGCATCATTAAATGGACACGCTGGTGTGTTTATGTTTACAAATGCACCGCTGAGAAAGATAACAAGGTAAGAAATGTGCCCTGTAAATTTACAGGTCACACCATAGGTGGTGCAGGTCGAGCGCTTCGAATGCACTGCACAATTTTTATTTTTTTTTACACTTAAAATTTCACTCAATTTTAAATTTTAATCCAGTGAAAACTTAAGTTATGAAGAAACAAGGACATTACCTGGACATGTTTTCATTGAGGAGGCATGTTTGCGATGTACCAAAAAAAACTAAATTTTCCCACCATTTGGAAAAATTTGAAATTCACGCACTGAGCAATAGACGAAAGGAAGGAAAGCAAGGAAAACACTGATGGAAGGGAACTTCAGATAGACAAATGTTTCATCGGTGCTTTTGATCTCTACAACATTGAAAATGGTAAAAGTGATTTTTACCATCGGTATTTTTTTTTTTATAAAACCTTGTTTTGGTGTGCCCAATGAGAAAATGCACCGGGGAATACATGTTTACTAAGAGCATTGGTTATGTACTTTTTTAAAGAAGTCCTAGCATGTTGAGCATGTTTTTGGGTACGTGTGCACACTGATGTGTATACTACTACATAGCGCACCATTGTACATTTTTTGAAAAAATACAATGGTGTAATTTTTTTTGTTTAAGCATGACATGGTGCATTATAATAATAGACTCCCCGGTGCGGTCGGTTTTACATAGTGCACCACATAAATTTGAAAATTAACCCTAACACAGTGCTCCATATTGGAGCATTTTTTCACATGATACAATGGAGTGCGCCAACATATTTTTTTGATACAATCCTACATTGGTGTGCGTAAATGTTTTTTATTTAACCATATAACAGTACAATCTACTAATAGCGCACCAATGCTTCTAGTTTTAAGTTGTGCATTGAATCTTTTTTTAAAAATGCTATTACGATGCATCATTATTTTTCGATGCATCATTATTTCCATAGTGCACCAGATAATATTTTTGTTTATTTGAAATAACCCTACTACGATGAGCTAGTTCTGAGGGCACCGATGTGCTTGTTGTATAAAATGCATCGATGTGTTATGTACTTATAAAAGAACTAGCATAAAACATCGGATTAAACCTCCGCCCACTCTCCTCCACTATTATCATCCACTATAAACAGATTTTTGGGCTATTTTTATAGGGGCATATGCAAAAAGCTCTGCTACAGGGTCTTTTTCTTATAGTGCACCCTCACTTGGGCACATAATTGCCTTTGTGGTCATGGCGCCTAGACATCGTGGCATCACCACCACACATCCTGGTGCCCAAATGGAAAATGTTAACACCTCCATGTCACCTTTCCTCAATGTCACCACTATTGTGACACCCGACACATAGCTTCCACATCACCTACCACATCATTGGGGAACACCAAATTCCCCAAATTTCCTTTTTTTTCATTTTTTTTTTTTCGAAATTCTTGATTTATATGTAAGGCACCATAAAAATACATAATTTTACCCTCCCATGCCAAAATTGATGTTGCAATCGTCAATTTATAGCAATTAATCATTCCTACAATGATTTTGAGCATGAATTCAACCTAAATTTGCAGAAATCAGGGATTTCCCCCAAACTTTCCATGGTCCACTATAAATTTATGAAATCTATCCAATTATAGGCCTATACATGATGGAACAAAGGGAAAACTTGGGGGGGGTTTCCTGATCCTCAATTATCTCAAATTTTCTATAATTTCCCTAAATTTATAGGGGAAATTTGTACCAACAATTTGCAGGCATTTGTGCTTATACATTTCCATACTTTTGGTTCCTAGCCCATGTAGCCCTAGTGTTGAAACCAAGTCTCTAATAACAATTGGTAGCATGTTGAGACCCCTAGTATAGATTTGATACCACAATGGAGCATACCTATACTCTTATCTGAGCCACATTACTACCAATTTGGTTTACCATACTACACAAATAAAAAACTATTTTAACTTGCCTCTTAATATAAATATGATACCTATAATTATACCATTCCAATCTTCCTAAAGGATGATATAAATATATGCTTTTCTATGATACCTCAATTTCGCATCATAGTCACCTTACCAGGTATATTTCCTTTCCTAAGGTGCCCCTAGTACCATAATTGTGTCATGTCATGAATGCATAATGCATACTACCATGATATTCATCATATAATGTAACAAGAATATCAATATAAACATGCATAAACACACATAAACCATAAAAAACATATGTAGACAAGATAAAAACACAACATTAACCACATAAAACCATAATTGTAAAACTTATCTTGTCTAATGGCACCAACTAGTTGCATACCTCAAACATTCCACCCAACCATATACTTTGGTACTCTAGTTCTCCCAATAGTAGGTTACCCATGATATGGGGATATGATTCTCTAAGGGAAAAGGTTCTTTTCCAAGGTACTATATTCAAACTTTACCAAGGTAAAAAACTCTAGTGGAAAATCCAACCAATAATATCTCATTCCCCCTAGTCTACATAACCTAAAGAAGTGTACCCTCTTATCTGCACTTTAGTCCCTCAGGCTATCCCACTTCCTTTTTAGGGATCCAACATAGGATGGAAAATAATTCTAAGTTGTAGCTCTAGAAGATCCAATTACTCTAATGGAGTCTCCATGTACCGTCCATGACTCACACCAAGGGAAACATTTCCCAAACCATTCTCTCACCAGTGTTCTATCCTTCCGTAAGGAAACTCAAGGAGAATTGTTCCCAATAATCACATATGATTCACCTATAATCCTTAAGGTACTCACATCATAGGGTCTCAATGGATCCTTTAGCTCACACCCATCTCCAGAGAAAGAATGACAAGGAATATTGATGGAATGAATTGTTTTTCCACTAAGCCCATACTTTAAATATGCATGTCTCTTTCTTGACAAGTGGCACTGAAGTGTAACAACCCAATTTGATTAATTGTTTATCATATATTTAAATTTAAATTTAATTAATTATTAAAATAAATTAATGAGTCTTTTTATTATTTTATTATTAAAAGGTAGGTGAAGTAATTAATGGGGGGATAAGGTTGTTGTTGAATTAATGGGGAGATAAGGTTGTTAGGGAATTAATGAGGGGGGTTTGAGAGAGGAGGATAAGGAAGAGGGGGAGGACTTGGAGAGGTGGTGTTTGTTTTTGGGGGAAAATTTGGGAAGGAGGAGGAATAAATTCTGAAGGAGATAGGAAAGAAAGAGGAAATTGAAAGAACAATTGTTTTGAGGAACTCTCACAGGGAACTGTTGTTGTTGGGAAATTTGGGCTTGGGGTCCTGGAAACCGCAAGGATTCCTAGATCTATGGATATGGAGAGGTTGTTCCTAGTTGGATAAGAGGTTAATATGAAGTTGGGAAGTTTGGGCCAACACAAGACCAAGTGAAATAGGGGCTGAATCAACCAACCTGCAGGTTAAGGTATGTATTTTACCAGTTGGTTTGTTATCGTTATGTTGTTGTTATTATGTTGTTGTTGTTATTGTTATTATGTTTTTATAGTTATTATGTTGTTGTTGTTTATTCCTTGTATAATTAAATCATGAAAGAGATACAAAACTATCACTAGTACATATTGTAAAAATTCTGACGTTCTATTGGTGGCGTTATGGACAAAATTGGCCATACTATCGAAAAATAGAGGAAATAAATTTGTTTTTTTTCCATATTGCTCGATAACGTCGCTATTTCCACGTTTACGTTGCTATTGCCACATTGACGTCTCTCTTGCCACGTTGTCATCTCTCTTGCCACCTTTGCCACATAGTCGTCTCTCTTGCCACATGTGTGAAGATAGTTGTCGTAGTTGCAACATTGTGGAAACTAGGTTTTCCCCCTCCAATGATCACCTAGTATTTTGACCAAGTCAACTTTGATTTGGTCAATGATCATCGGAATTGCGACGTATGAAATATATAAATATGTTGCATTTTACAGATGTTGCGACAAATTTTCTATAATAACGACACTTCAAAAAGGGTTTGCAGGTCTTCTCGGATAGAGTACAACTATTAAAAGACATTGTACTAGGGATCTTCTCGTTTCGTTTCAATTTTCTAATAGGTCTAATTTTAAAGGAAACAACTATTAGAATACATTGTACTAGGGATAGAGTACATGATGGGCAACGATGACCCGTGAATGGGGCCAACGTTGATTTTTTTTCAAAATTTTTCTGTATGACATCATACATCCTTGAGGATTGAAACCCTCCCATACCATCAAGGCATTTGTATAGTCTAACCATGTCAAATTTCGATGCATACAAACACATATTGAAGAAATTTCAATTTTGGCTCCATTCACTGCTCACTATGTGGGGTCGGTGCATGACATTTTTGGTGGTTGAATTGGAAGTTCCATGAAATTTCAAGAGAGTTCGAACAAAGATTATACAAATGGAAACAATGACATTTGACAATGAGATGGAAACAACGACATTTTATGATCCATTACAATTTGATAGGTCCTTTAAAAACATTCATGTGACCTCTTATCTCTTGGCACCCCTCCTCTTTGACTGCCTCATCTCTTTCCATCATAGCTTTCCTTTCCTTTTTGTGAGTGTTTTAGCTTCTCTCTTATTGACAAATAATGGCAATGCTTGAAATCAAGTTCATGACTATGCTCTATCTCCTATTTGTTGGCAAATATTTAACAGACGGCGAATGGAAAATATTTAATAGACATCGAATGCTTGTCATTGATGGCAAGTAGCATGAATACAGGAAGAATGTACAGAGGATTGATGGCATGAGTATAGGAAGTTTGTAACATACAGGCAAAAAGAAGATAAGTTCAGGAATATCGAATGATCGAAGGCAACGCAACCAGGCAAACAGAAGATAAGTTTAGGTTGATCGAATGATCGAAGGCTCGTAAAGCTTGAGAATCATTTATGATCATTGGATCCATTCAAAATTCCCGAAAGAATGAGGGTCGTCAGATCTGAATGTAGACAAGAAGAGATCGTTGAAGAGGAGGACAAATCTCAGGCGTTAGATCCAAGCGCAGGATCCGACCATCGTTGGATCAAGAAGAACCCGCACGTCCTTTAAGGTACAAGGAGAAGCGGGCGTAATCGCGATATGAAAAACCGCGACTTAATCTGAGCCGTCAGATCAAGGTTGAATCTGGACCATTTATCTCAGTCCATGTCGTCGTTTCATGGATCGAGATTTGAAGAGGTCAAAAAGTATTAACATCAAGAATCGCGAAATCGCGACTTAATCTGAGCCGTCAGATCAAGGTTGAATATGGACTGTTGATTCCAGTCCATGTCGGGGTTTCGAGGATCGCGTGTTGGAGATGTAAAAGAAACAATGCAACAAGAATGTTGATTTCACGATATGCAAAATTGCGATTCAATCGCAGTTGTTGAATCAAGCTCAGATATGGACCGTTGATCTAACTCCATGTTGGAGTTTCGGGGCTCGAGAGTTGGAGATGTCAAAGTTTATTAACATCAGGAATCCCGATATCGCGATATGCAAAATCGCGATTTAATCGCAGCTGTTGAATAGAGATCAGATCTGGACCATTGATCAAACTCCATATCGGAGTTTCGTGAATCGCAACATGGAGAGGCAAATAACCCAATGCAACAAGAATGTTGAAATCACGAAATCGCGATTCAATCGTAGACATTGAATCAAGATCACATCAGGACCATCGAATCACAGGACATGTGGCAAGTGATCGAAATTTTGCTGACTTGGGGTCAACGGAGCATAGTGTTGAAATTCACGAAATGAGAAATCGCGAAAGTGTTTTCTTTTGCATAGGTGCTTGGTTACGACCATAGTCATATTGGGGAAGGAGCTAGTGCAGAAAAGTTCTATATCGAAACTTCGGAGATCGTGAAATGAAGTGTCGAGACACTCAACATAGGATTTTCGAAATGCCGAAACCCGATTTAAAGGCAATATCAATAAAGTTCATCCAACAGAGAAGATAAATTGGAAAATGATCGGAAGGTTACTGTTCTCTCTCAAATAACCCCTCAGTTACGAATCTGTTAGTGAAACAGATTCATGATTGCGAATCTGTTGGCGTTTCAGTTGCTCAGACAATTGTCTTTCTTTTGCTTAAGGAAATGCGAAGTGCAACCGCCATGGAGGTGTGTATAAAAGAAAATGAGACAGACTGTGTGTGGTTGGCTATTTTGTATGAGAAAATAATGAAAATGTAAGAAAAGGAAAATGAGAGGATGCAGAGTATGAGATTGAGAAGATGTGCAGTGTGAGATGAAATGCAGAGAAGAATAACAGAACAAGTTGAAGAAGAGCAGAATGACAGAACAAGTTGATGCAGAGAAGACCTGCTGAACAGACAGAGGAAGAAATGAATTGTAGGACAGTTAGAAGATGTCTAGATGTACAGAACAAAGAAAGATTGGTAAGAATTGATGTATCTGTGTATTTGAATGTTTATATGTTCATTGATGTTCTAGGGAGGTTGGGAGGTGCTCGGGAGGACTGTTGTCCTCAGAGGTTCAAGTGAGAGCTTGAACACAGGAAGTTGTGGCTTCCATCTGGTTGCAGCCAGAGAAACCAGGGTGGCAGAGTGGTGCAAGGGAGAACAAGTGTTCTCTGTTATACAGGTTGGAGCCTGTGTAATTGGAAGTTGGTTCTTCCATCCAGTTGGTGCTGGAACATATAGGGAGTTGGTGCTTCCTTCTAGTGGGTGCTAGAGAAACCAGGGAGTT
>SNQJ01S0029912.1:77103-99690 GCA_010110895.2 Picea sitchensis
GACAGCAATGAGTAATGAGAAAATGTTGAATGTTAACTAAGGAGTTTTTGTGTAAGAGGGAAGTTTTGGGAAAAAGATCCCCACACTCATTCACCCCCCCCCTCTAAGTGTGGTAGGTGTGTCCAACAATTACTAACATTAAACCTCTAGCATGGATAAAACAAGCCACAAGATATGTCGTTGAAAAATAATCCACCAAATCGATTTAATGATTCATCATATCAATTCCAAAGGACCGATGATGGAAATTACCAAAGGGTTGAGCAGAGTATATCAACGACGCACGCAAGTGAACAGAGCAACTAGTAGGGAGCAAATCAATGAATGTTTTGTACTTTTTTGGGTCACATTCGTTTACTGCCAAGCATCTATACCATGAAACACATTGGTTGTTACCATTTTTGCATCCAAACACCTATGAATTCCCTCTGAAAGCACAACACCTCTAATGACTATAATGAACAATTGATTATTTCTTCCATAGTGTTAGAGTTTTATAAATGTTACCGTTTCTAAGTTGTTAATAACATATTCCAATATGAAACTATATATACATAGCTTTGCTCTCGTATTTGAGAGGTATGCAGTGGAGAGAATGATATAAGAACTTTGTAAAAGCCTTTAGTATTTGAATATGCATATAGTTTCCTTTGTCTCTATGAGTTATTGTTAAAATCGTGTTGTAGTTGAGAGTTGTATTGTTTGCTGAGACTTTTTGGAGCTGGGCCTACTTCAAAAGGTACAAAGGAAAGTTTGTTTGTTGTAGATAATTGTGTTTATATTTGTTCATTTCAAATTAGCTGCAATATTCTATTTATACTCTACATCTTTTATGTTTATGAACATCTTCTTACACAGACATGTTTTCTTCACTACTAGATTAGTTTTATAACATTATATGTGTGCATTTGAATGGAGTTATTTTCATGTTTGATTTCATAATGAAATGATTGTAGATTTTTGTTTAAAAAAACTGAGCTTATGAGGGAACAAGTTGTATCCCACAATAAAGAGTAGCCACCAGTCAAACCAAACACAATTAGAGAAGTTATCTTAAATATTAGTTTTCATTTTCATAACTTAGTTTTCTTTTGAATATGACAATTTATCATTTTTAGTAGGCATGTTATAAGAAATCAATCAATCTTTAGATTCTTAGCTCAATGTATATAGCACTGGTATTTCATAAGTTCAATATGAACTCTAGGTTTGATAATTAAAAGAATCCATATAATAGTTGTATTTTAAGAGACATATTTTAGAGCCGTCATTTTTGGCGTCATTATCAAGGAAACACTAAAATAATTAAGAATATCTAGTTTTAACTGATTTAGGAACCTTGTAGCATTACTTTTAAATACATATAGGAATGAACGCATGGGAATAGAGATAGTAAAATGCAAAGATGAATTCAGTATAGGATCTTTATAGTGTAAAATCCTCCCGCTTTCAACATAATATTTTGCAGTGAGTATCTACTCCACTAAATTTAAAATCATGATAGTTCAGGATGCATGAATAGGGAAATATATTCAAGAGGATTTTTTTTTGGTATGATAAGATCCACACATGTAGTTAACACACTGGTAGGAAGAGGGGGATGAAGATGAAGTATTTCCACAAGTGAACAAAAACCTCCCATTGAGGAGGTAGCATCCGACCTTGAAGAAAACTCCACAACAAATGCTGACCTAAATCCTCTTGAAATCCTAGTCATAAACGAGAATATTCTATTTCATCTACTTTAGAAGAATCTGTAGCCTTTGGAGGACCTGTGAAATTTTCGAAAAATCCCTTATACTTCAAGGATAAAGGACAAGGGAAAGGAGAAGGATCTGTTCCACAAAACCTTGTCACATTTGAATTCCCCATTTAATATATAGAGAGTACAACCTAGATGAAAAACATCCCACCTCCCACCTAGTGCTCTACCCCATTTCCATGCCCTAAGTAGTGAGGATCCAAACACATTTTTTTTTTAATTTTATGTCTTATGTCGTAGTTATGACTACATTTCCAATGGCTAGAAATTAAAATTGTTTCAAGTGTTGGTTGTGGAGCCTGATTATCTTCCTGATTCATATGCAGGTATTCCTAGGCCTCTTTTTTCTGGGGTTTGTGGGATGGCCCCTGAATGAAGGGGTTTTTGGGGGGACCTACCCCCCCTCGGCTAGGGGTCATGGGGGCTAGTGGGCCCCCTTTTGAGGGTTCGGGGGAAGAGCCCCTGAAGAAAAAATTGGAAAAATTTCCTTGTAAAATATTGTAATTTCGAAGTCAATATGGACCGTTCATGATAAGGTCATAGATTTCACAATAGAAGTTATGTTAGGGTTTTCACCCAAAAAGGAAACCTATTTTTTGTATGAGGGAATTCTATTGCGGCTAAGTATTTGAGGGAATATTGTATTCTGAGAGAGGGGACTGTGAGAGGAAAAGAGGAAGTTACAATGAGTGTGGTGTAGGTTGTATCCCCTCATTTGCTAGACAATAATAAAGGAAGGACTTGGAAATTTCTCTGGTGGACATAGCCCACACTGGGTTAACCATGTATATCTATGTATCTATTATATTGTGCATCTTCTGTGGTTTATTTTCTCATTTATTTTTTGTTATTTCTCTTCTATCTTGTTTTTCTAACATCCAATGAACCTAAAAGATTCAACTTTACATTGGTTCATGGGGTTGGGTGGAAATTTTATACAAAATTGGGAAGGATTGAGATAAGCATTTCTTAAAAATTATCAAGATTATTGCCAAGATAGGGATTTATGAGGATAAATCTTCAAGATGGCTCAAATAAGAGAAGAGAGTCTAGAAGATTATGTCAAAAGATTCCAATATAATCTTAGACGATCCAACCAACATAAATTACACCTGAACACATTGTCGATAATTTTTCTTAAAGGTATTCGAGATGAGTGTTTGGATGTCTTAAATTTTATGGGGATGGATATGTTTCTCAATTACCATATAATGTCATTTGTAAATTATGTAAACAATATTCAATAGGTGAAGAAATTGAACATAAAAATATTAGGACAAGAAGATTGGCGAAAAAGGCCTCAAGCCATAATTCTCAACCTTGTATTCATCTTAATGATACAAATATATAATACAATAATGAAACCACCTCAATTGTTCTCACATAGAAACCTCATCAAGAGATAAGGTAGGAGCAGACAATATAGGAATCTAGAAACACACTTAGGATAACAACTATATCCTAGTATGTAAAATATACAAAGATGGTATATTAAGACTTAATGATTGTATATGAGAAAGAGGTTAACATTCCCCCCCTCAATCATAAGTCCAAATAACAATACCAACAAAGAAGGTTCATAAGTTGGTATATCTCCATGTCTTCATGCTAAAACTCCTAAGCTGAGCTACAATGAAGAACTGCCTAAAAAACTACCAAATCTGGATGCTAAGAAATCTGGAAAACCTCACTGTGTAATAATGTGAGCCAAAATGCCAACAATTTTTTCACTGATGTGAAATCCAATATGATGAGAGAGAATAAAGAGAAGTGAATCAGTTGCAAGTCTAGCACATCCCTAAAAATTCTTGACAACTCAATCAATACCAAGATGCAATGCAGAAGGATCCATTTGTCCTCTGCTAGATCCAATGACCATCTAGGTGAACAAAATGTCCACATCATTTCTCTCCAAATCAGCATCCCAATGTATGATTCAATTATTCTGCCAAAGTCTTCCATCTACAGACTATAGTTTCTCATGTGGCAAATTCAATGGCCATCTAACATACTTGATGTTTGTTGTTGTCGAAACTTTCTGTCTAACAACCATCTTCAATTCCATCATCAATTTGCCCCTTTGTCAACTGAAAGGAGAGACCAAAAGTGGTTTCACAAAAACCATCTTCACTAGATTTATGAACTCCCCCCCTTAAGGTGCATGAGAGTTTCATTATTGTACTCCCCCCTTCTATGCTCAAGAGAGTACCATACTTGTTCCATTTGAGTACAACACAAAGTGGGCATGCAAAAACAACCACATGTTATCTCATCCCGTGAGGGCCATGCTTGAAAGCTACACCATAAGGGGACCACTTATGTGAGGTAAAAAAATGTTATGTGATACAAGATTGGTCTTTACTCAAGATTCAATTCTTCAGTAATACTTGTATAATCACTTGGTTGTTGGTGACCATTTCCAAGGATCAATCCACTTATAGTGAATCTTCAATATTGCAGGTTTCTTTAGTGTTGAACATTTGTTTGAAGAATGGTTATACTTGCCACAATGTTGGTAAGGATGGAGATCAAAACACTGATTCTCCATGTGACCAACTCGATTACAATGTTTACACTTATCATTCTGATGTTGAACTTGAACAGGTGAAGTTGAATTTTCTTGAAAGAATCCAGTGCTCACAAACAAAATTGGTTTGGAGTAATTTGGAATATGAAAACTATTTTGATTTTCTTATCCTAAGCCATGTCGATTTCTATTGAAGTGTAATTCTTCCAAAGGTCTAATGATGGGCTTGGAAAGATCATGTTGTACTTGATGACATGCTTCACATTTACTTTCACTTATACTTGTTGTATCACTTTGTGCTTTGGCATCTTCTACTTGCGATTCATTCTCATTGGAATTTGCTTCTGAAGTTGGCTTGTTGATTTGTTCCTTCACCGATTGTTGATCAAAATCATCATCATCATAGAGATGGTTATTCTGAACAAAAACTAGTTCAGAATACTTCATTGGCTATTGATTTTTGAGATTTATCAACTCATCATTCAATATTTGCGATTGTTCTTGAAGAAGTCTAACTTTAGCTTGCGTCACTTGCAAACAAGTTAGCATGGATTGAAATGTTTCTTTGTGAAATATGATTGTATTATCTTCAGTAGTGTTTATTAGAGTGTTTAGTAACTCTAATAATTCTAAATTTTTCTCCATTTGAACATGATCGCTTGAACTTCACTTTCTTTCTTCCAAGAAGTCGAGGGTGTTGGATACTACCGAAAATGCACCAAAAAACTTGATTACAATGATTTGAGTTAAACTACTCAACCTTGTTAATTACAACTCAAAATTATAATGACTCTTTGGTGTCAGGCTCAACCGATAATGCACCGAAAATTACAATTCAACTCAATTTTATTTCGACACTTACAAAAAAATATATTGCAAGTACATTACTTGTAGTTGATGTTGAAGTTGAAGTGATCTTCAAAGTTGACTTCTTTGATGACGTTTTGAGTCCTTGAATATTAGGTGTTTGATGTGTCCATTTGTTGAATGAATGCAACTTAATTGAGTGTTTTGATTGCATATGTTTGAATTTCATTAATTATGCGAGCTTGCATTTCCTTAACTTGTTGTGTACTCCATGTGTGTGTGATAATGTCAAAACTAGACATACATCAGCTCATAAAAGAACTATGAAAAAATCATCAACACACACTACACAAGGTGTACCTAAGATCCCCATATTCAATGTCGGGCGGATCTAGGACACAAGAGCCAAATAAAATATGATTTTATTAATACAAATGTTACATGAAGCTTTCAACTAATATTCCTTTCTCCTCATTCGTCAAATTTCTCCATCCTATTACAAAATTTCTCCTTCCTTTTTTTGTTTTGTTTTGGGAATGAATCGACTTCTCTTTCGTGCAAGAATATATTACCAAGTGGTTTTTCATTCGCAGAGAGAATGAGATGAAATTTTCGCTTGTGTATTGTGATTTGTCCCAGGTTTCATTTTCATCTAGAGATCCTCCAATGCAGCAAGGCAGATTCGTCCAGTTTTCCTTTCAAACGATTCTTGATACATATCGTTGTCTGCACATGGATTGAAAATTGAATACGTAGACGCTCTAGATCGTTGTGTCTAGATTTCTAATTCAGACCAGATTGTTATGCAAATTGATGGAAGGATTTTCCTTTCATGCTGGCATGTGTATGCAAGTGGGATTCTCATGTGTTAGTGTTGCATAGATTTGCGGAATTTGGACTGAATATTGTTGGTTGAAAAATTTCCAAATATCTCTGGAGATCCTTCAAGTCAATCAATGCTGGCAGTCTTCCATGATTCACTGGATTGTGTATTAAATACTTGAAAAATTTGTGGGGTGAGCTAGAGATCGGTGGTGCTTCAGTATAATATACATTACATTATGGAGAAGATTTCCTGTTATTCACTTTGAAAATTTTCTGTTTGATCTACAGATGGAAGGCACTGCCCGTAAGGCTAGGAAGAGAGCAGAATTTTGGATGGATGGATCGGTAAAAGGATCCGATTGTTGGGACGTTGTTTCTTCACTGGATTGGATTGTTGGTGACTTTGAGAAAATTCATGTGTGCCAGACGTTCAAAAGAAGCGAAGAGTAATAACTACCTACAACTAGACAACCATATACAATAGCAGACTTCAAACCTTTTAAAGGTCACCGGACTGACCCATTAAAATTTTATATGGCAGATTAAACAAATTAATCTCTGTTTCAGTCATGCATGTTTAACAAATTGCCACAAATATTAAGTTCATTAAAATTATTCCATGTCTGTAGATCTCACGACTTTCAACTCAACTCATGTAAAATATTAGTTCTCAAAGACCATTTGAGAGTGCATTCTCATCAGGACAAAATCATAAACAATAACTCAAGAACAAGTGGGCGGCTACAATAATGGAGGGACATGAAACAAAGCTATGAACAAATCTCGGATGTTGAGGAGAAAGCCAACTTTTAAATTGGAAGGAACTTTATGACGATAGAAGACTATTCAAGATACAAGTCTATGTATTTTTGACACAAAATGTTTTATCGACACAAAATTCTTTGACAACAATTTAAATCAGCTTCAAAACCAAAAAACTCAGATCAGTTGTTGGGCAGATCGAACTCACCATGAGCACCTAGATCTCATGCTTTAGATTTAGATGGCTCCGTCATGAATTCACAACTTGTCTCATCATGTTTTTAATGCCCAGAATAATTTGCCGGTGAGAATAGTGGATCAGATGTGCGTTGTTCCTTGCTTGAAATTTGTCACGCCCTCTCCCACTATCTTGACTTTCCTGCAACCTCGTGGTTGTATATGCATATGTGCTTCAATCAATGTACATGCTTCTTATCCTTGAGCTTCATCATTGGATCTTTAATGGCATCCACAAATCACTATTATGGGATGATTACCAGGCCCCTTAAGATCAAATGTGCTCTGATACCAATTGAAGAAATTGAGCATAAAAATATTAGGACAAGAAAATTGGAAGAAAAGGCCTCAAGCCATAATTCTCAACCTTGTATTCATCAAGTAATGATACAAATATATAATACATTAATGAAACCACCTCAATTTTTCTCACATCGACACCTCATCAAGAGATAAGGTAGAAGGAGACAATATAGGAATCTAGAAACACACTTAGGATAACAACTACATCCTAGTATGTAAAATATACAAAGGTGGTATATCAAGACTTAATGATTGTATATGAGAAAGAGGTTAACAAAAGGTAATAATAAACAAGGAAGGGGGTCTTGGGAAATCCTTTCAAGGATAAGTAAATCTTCAGGGGGAGTAGTTACTCGAGTTGAAAATGGGAATTTGTTAGATAACTTTAAAACTGCCATACTTATTTCTCTAAGCTCCCAAGTAGATACCATGAAAACCGAGAAGAAACAAGATGAAGAAGCATTACCCTTGGCTATATTTTGTCCAAAATATCACAAGAAACATCCCTTTTGTAAGTATCCCTTAGACAATGTAGAAATGTATGCTATCTATGAGCATGAGCATAATACAAGAAATTGTCCTTCATTACCTGGAGTAAAAGTAGTTTATCAAGGAGCAAGTGAAGGAGTTGAACAATTTTCTATCATCAAACAAAATAGGCCTTGGCCAAATCATCCACTGGGTATTCATCCAAATCCTTCTCAGTCTTATAATACACTTTGGGCTAATAAAAAACACTTGCAAAACCCATTTTCCACTTGGTATCCACCAACATCATGGCCATAATGTACCCCCCAAAGAAAAAACCAATTTTGGCAACAAGGTTGGAGAGGATCTTTTCCTTATGGAAACATCTCTCAAAAACACCCAAAAAAAAATTCTCCTCAGCCACAACTTTCATTTCGATAGGCACAACCTCAACCACAATTACAATTGACACCAATCTAACCACCCCAAAGGACAACTCAAATTCCTGTCCAACCCATTCCTAACCCGAACAAGAAAGTAGCTCAACCCACTTACAATGTTGGGTTACCCAGTTATCCAAATTATCTTATCTCCCCTGTATATATTCAAGATATTCATCTCTGATTAGGGAAAGTAGTAAATCCAACTTCTCCCATTATTGAGGAAGAAGATGATCGAGTTAAAGTTGTCAAATTAGATAATCCAACTTCTCCTATCATTTTGGAACAAAATGATGAGGAAAAAGATTTTGAATCAAATGATCCAGTTGATAAACCTTCTTTAGATAAATAGACTAGCTCCCCCCAAAAATTAAATCCACCAAATCATGTCCAAATTCCCCCATATCCTGAAAGGTTAGACATTGAGAAAACTATTAAACAACTTGAATTTGATTTTCTTGGGGAACTGAAAAATGTATGTGTTAAAATTTCATTGTTACAGGCCATAAAAGATGTAACAATCTATGTTATAACTATTAGAGAACCATGTTTGAGGAAACCAAGGAGAAAAAGAAAAGATCCTCTAATGGTTCAAGTAATTGGTCATTTAGCTGATTTGATGCTTTGAAACCTTGTCACTACTAAGTACACAAATCCAAGAATTCCTATTGTAGATGTTCACATTAATAAAATTTGTATCACAATACTTTAATTGATTTGGGAGCTACCATAAATGTCATGACTAGGGAAACAATGCACAAGCTTCAATTAAATAATCTTCGTTAGACCACTATTGTTATCCACTTAGTATATCGATCCACTCTACAACCTGAAGTAATTTTAGAAGATGTAGTTATCTCTGTAGGCTTCTGGGAATAACCTGTTGATTTCAAGGTTCTACAACCCAAATCAAATCTTGGGGGCTACCCCTTGATTTTAGGAAGGCCATGGTTGGCCACAACTGATGCCTTTATTGGGTGTAGATATGGAGATATGACTATCTCCTAGGGAATTTCTACCAAGAAACTTACATTATATCCACCATATAAACCAAGTCCTTCTTATGAAACACCCATGTGGGTAGGAAATGGGGATAGTGATGATGATAATATTCAACAAGTATTTATGATTGAATCCACTCTTTCCTTTATAGAAAACATTGGAGATGATAGTATTTTTGATCTTATCACTAATACTTATTCACCTACTAATCACGTCATGAATATGATATAATAAACACGATATTTCTCTGCAATCCAAAAATAATTACAATCTATTCCAAATTATTTGTATACCACATGTGAAACAAATAGCATGCATGTAGAAATATTTCCAAGAAAAACACTTAACAAAAATCCTCAATTAGAAGGACCACAAAAACAAAGGTTGATTGAGTTGTTACAATTGCATGCTAAGGAATTTGCTTCAGATTATACATATATGAAGGGAATTCATCCTAGTATGTGCACTCATTACGTTTATGTCCATGATAACTTCTGATCAATTAGACAACCTCAATGAACAATGAATCTCACACTTCTAGAAATTGTTAAAAATGAGTTGCATAAAATATTGGATGCCAATTTCATTTATCCTATTTCTGATAGTAAGTGGGTTTCATCGCTTATCATTCCAAAGAAAAATGGGAAATGGAGAGTATGCATGGATTACAAAGAACTGAATAAGGCCACTTCTAAGGACTACTTTCCTTTACTTTTCATTGATCATGTTTTAGATACTTTGGAAGAAAAGAAATATTTATCTTTTCTTGATGTTTTCAGTGGGCACAATCAAATTCAATTTTCCCTGAATATCAGAACAAAACAACATTTATCTTCCCTTGGGATACTTTTGCATACTGAGTGCTACCTTCAGTCAGTTCTATTGATCGAACTCTACTACATTAAATTCATCAATCCAGTGTTCGTAGACTTGTGAGATGGCGACAAAATATATGCAGGAGTAGGTAACTAACTCTAAGCTAAGAAAGTTGAATAAAAGGCTACAAAATAAAACTGAGGTCAATGGAATTATATCTCAACTATTAACTACATTCCTTTGTGTTATGGCGAGATTTGCCTCACCATTGCTATCTTGTACAGAGGGCCTTTTTCCATTTCCCTATGCAGACTTGTCATCCCTTTTTGTTGAATGCAGAGCCAAAAATATACATTTTCCCACATATACGCTCCCTATCAGTTATTCAAGATGCGTATACCCTGGATGCTCCACTACAGCCCGCATACATCGAGATTTGTGCCAAAAAATACAAAATGAGGTTGGGTTTTCATGTCACGATAGAAGATCTCTGATCCTTGGCCTTCCACATATTGGAAACGTTCCGACTCGGCCCTTCAGTTGCATTCTGAAGTCTATAAAAGCACAATTTCAAGCTATGGAAAAGAAGGAGAGAGCATTCAAATTTGAGAGAAAAGTTACTATAGAGAAATTACTTCATATTGAGTCTACATTCCTTTGTCCCTCAAGTCTAAACACAGTGTTCAGCCCCCAAGCTCTTTCCCTATTGTTGAGAGAACCTCATTGACTCTCTTCTATGAGCTTGCCTTTGGTGGAGGATTGAAATGGTGGAGGCCCAGTTGGAAGGAACTTGGTTTCCTGGTTTCAAACCGTGCCGACACGGAAGTCTGTAATGTTGTCACTTCTGCTAATCAATTATTAATAGAAATACTCCTTTCCCGTCCTATTGGTATCTTGCAAATACATGATTATTATTCACGGGCATGTTTGTAATGTTTATTAATGGATTATGCTATCTAATTTGCTAACCCCTTTATATTATCACCATGTACTTTCTATTCTCATTTGTTAAGAACTTATTGTAGGTATAAAGATTTGGGTCGAAGTGCTCAATGATGCAACATCATCGAACGTTGGATCGAGGTAGGATTCTTTCTTGTCTTGCACATTAGTTTATATAGAATATGTTGGAATTGAGTTGATTTCTGCAGTCATACCTGTCTGTTGTGGTTTACCCTTGGCCATAGAGAGTTTTTCCCTTGTAATAGAATTGGCGACCATACTAATTGAATCAATTGGTTTTGATATTAATAAAGAAACTTAGTCTTCAATGCCTAACTCTGTAGGGAAACCATGCTTGCATAAATGAAAGAACATAAGGGAATGAACATGAAATGAAATGAGAAACTACTAAAATAACATCACACAACAAAAAGAAGCTATTGGGAAGCATATACTAGAGAGAGGGGGCCCTGACTCTCTTGGAATATACTGCCAAGAAGGACTACAATACATAACTCTTTATGTGCAACAACAAACTCTTTATTCCAACATCAAAATGATTACAATGATCTTTGTTTTCAATTCTCTAACCATATAACTCTCTAACTCCTTAACTATCAAATATGAACTATCCAAGATGAATGTTATCCTCTCATATTTATACATACAACTTCTCCTTCACAAAATGAAAAGAAGTTACAACAAGATGAGATCAGATCCTAAACAAGTGGATCTAAAACCAACAAATCTTAGATCCTAAACATGTGGATCTTTCCACCACCAAATGTTGGATTTGATCTAAGATAATTTCAATAGGATAATAACAACATATTTCATGATATCCATGTGTCCAAATTTGTGGATATGAGCCACAACTTGGTCAAACCACTTAGCTACAGAATTACAGGCTAGAATGACTAGTTTTGGAAATGTCAACCATATACCCCCTTTTTTGGCATGTTTTGCACATTTTCCATGCGAGTCACCTAAATGACCCTATTCTGCACAAAACCCATATTTTATATTTTCAATATTCCTCTTCATTTGATCAAAAATGTCATGGAAAGTTTGACTACCAGAATTGTCAATCAACTACAGAATTGCCAATAGTTGTAGAATTGCCAATAGTAATAGAATTGTACAAGTAAGTTAGGAAATAACAATATCTTCCCTAAGTAATCATAAAAACATGGGAAACCAACCAATTTAGTGTAATTATGATACGTGAATCTCATATAAGGTAGAAATGGTCAAATGTGGAAATATGAGTGATAAATGGAATGATGATGAATGGGGTAAAATGAATGAAAAATGACTAAATGACATTGTAAAATGTGTTATTTATGAGGTCCAACATCTCCCCCACACTCAAGTCATTTCATGTCCTCATGCAATCAAAGATACATAGGAGGTAGTATATGGATATATATGATATTATACCTAAGTGGAAAGGATTTGTTTTACAATTGGATTTTTTTAAATTCATCGATGTCACAGGGAGATGGATGATGATGGGTAGATAATGAAATATGAAATGTAAAGTGAAGGAATGGAAAATATGAAAATCTTCAAGAATTTTATGTACAACAATTCTCAGTTATATGACTACCTAGAAATAGAAATTGATTACCCAACTTTAATTTTCGTTGGTGGTCTGAAAGACAAATGTTGAACTCTGACTCACCTGATATATGTTGATATGACTCTGGTGTGATGATATGAGAGGAAAATACTTTGGTTGTAACTTGGCTGCATGATATTAAAAATAATATGTTGGATGGAGTAAGATCTAAAAATGATGACCTATCATTGGATAAGTTTGTTGATGGTGGTGATGATATTGATGATGTTGAAGAGTGTTATTTTTGGTGAAGAAGATAACGGATATTGATGGTGTAGACGACTTTGAATCTACTGACTATTATTGAATTGTTGCTACAAAAATGCTGAAATTTGATCTTTGTTCATGCTTGAAAACTTGAAAATTGAAAAATTTTAAACATAATTGAGCAAGTGAAGGAGTTGAGCATTTTTCTATCATAAAAAAAAAAAGAGGCCTTGGCCAAATCATCCACTGGGTATTCATCCAAATCCTTCTCAATCTTATAATACACTTTGGACTAACCAAAAACACTTGCAAAACCCCTTTTCCACTTGGTATCTTGAAATTTGATCTTTGTTCATGCTTGAAAACTTGAAAATTGAAAAATGTTACAAATAATTGAGAAAGTGAAGGAGTTGAGCAGTTTTCTATCATCAAACAAAAGTGGCCTTGGCCAAAGCATCCACTGGGTATTCATCCAAATCCTTCTCAATCTTATAATACACTTTGGGCTAACCAAAAACACTTGCAAAACACCTTTTCCACTTGGTATAATGACCTATCGTTGGATAAGTTTGTTGATGGTGGTGATGATACTGATGATGTTGAGGAGTACTATTGTTGGTGAAGAAGATAATGGATATTGATGGCGTAGACGACTTTGAATATGTTGACTATTATTGAATTGTTTCTATAGAAATGATTAAATGTGATCTTTGTTCATGCTTAAAAACTTGAAAATTGAAAAATGTTAAAAATAATTGAGCAAGTGAAGGAGTTGAGCTTCCATCCTGTGGTTGTATTCTCCAAATACCCATGAATAATGAGGAGTATTTCAATCACTAGATCTCCTTCTTTTCTGAGTCATGTTCATCACCAACAATGCACTGCAAGTTATTGCATCCAAGTGCAACCATAGTTTCACATAGATATTCAACAAATTCAATCTCACTCTCATCAATATCACTAGTCCAACTGAGATTTAGTCTCTTTTATCCATGATATTCCTTCTAAATATTGCATACATAAGTTTACACAGTAGGTGAAGATAAATTCTTATGCAATCTCCAAGATTAACAAATCCCTTTGGATGTTGGTTAATGTTAATTTCTTTGAATAATACATCAATTGAATGCACTTCACATAATTATGAACATTTTTGTAACTACTCAGGGTTATCTCTATGGACTGTATTCCACCACCAAAATATAGTCTAGCATCAAAGAACTCGTACCTACAAAGAGCTTTGAGAATGGACATAAAGAGGAGGTTGTTCAAGTCCTTCTAAAGATACCAATCTTAATATCACGTCTGTTGTTTCTTTATTTCCAAATACAAGGTTTTGCAGAGACATTCAATTAGAATTGAACATTTGATTATAAAATCAAGCTCTCTAAATCATCAAATGCAATTTTAACCTGAAGTTTTTGAAACTCTCTAAATTGTCAAAAGGATATGTTCTGGATCTTCTTCAAATTAAAAGACTTGAGTGGAGAATATTTACCATACATGGCATTGTACACAATCAACATCAGATAGATGTCCCGCCCTGATCCACAAAGGTTGAATTCTCTTGATTGACCAAAATATAGTCATTTGATCATGGGAAGAATTATATTGTCATTTCAAAAGAATTGTGTTCTTCACCTATATTCACCATGTTCCATGCCTTCAAATATGAATTAGAAAATCCTCTAACAACTAATTCTCCATATTGAGATATAGATGCACAATTGAGATTGTTTTGGGTGTTAATAATTGTGTAGAAACTGACATAAGGCAATGCATTGTTGCCTAGATGAGCACAATTTCAAAATCCATCCGTAGCTCAATTTCTAGAAATATTAGTTTAGAAAATTGATCATATATCTAATATATTGCATGATTTGAAGAAATAGTCTACATAAAAACCAATTTGGCATGTTCTTCACAAAACCCATGTGGAGGATTTTTATATTTCATCTTCAATTGTAGCCAATTGACCCCGAAAATTTGTTTGGCAGTGAAATTCTGAGAAATATGAGTTTGAAAAATCCATTATATATCTTAGATCCCTCAAAATTTTATCAATTTTCTCGCAATGAATCCTAATGGGCTTTTCCCCCACAAAACCCATGTCCAGGATTTGCAATATTCTCTTCTATTTTCTCGCAATTACCCTAAAAAATATGTCTCTCTAGACACTGATGCGGATTTTCATAATTGTTTGCAAAGAGAGTATCATTGCAAGACATGTGTGGTGATGAGCATGAATATGTGAGATCCATATAAACTTTAGTTATTTTATGATATCAACACCTCTTACACCAAACCTCCTTTTGAGCAAAGCCAAATTTCACTCCCCACAATTTAAAAATACCATTTCCATCATATCTCTGCTTATGCCTTACAAGCACACATGAATTTCATCACTGTTTTCACAACATTCTAACTCATTTGGAGATCTGAGTTGGGTTCATGTTAAGGAATCATAAATGCATCTTCCATCTCATTTTTTAAACTACTTCTTCAAGGATTCTATCATCAAAAGTATTCTCATGTATCAGAACTGTTGCCCCACTAGCAACATCTATGAGATCCTGGCAAGGTCTTGTATCCCCAGAATATACAAGCTCCAACTTGACATTGTTTTATTGGCATTATTCTTTCTTCTTGTATTTTGTAGGAACAAATATATCTAGAAAAAAATCTGTTATATGAACAACTTGTGAAGGAGGTCTTTATTGCAGGAAATATGATGATTGTATTCAATTTGAGGACCCCTTCTTATTTCTAAGACTAAACTTTTGAGCTAACAATTTAACATTTATTGAAATTTATTCACTATCCTACCCTATATTGAAAAGGAAAACCTCTTCTCAAGTATAAGAGTACTTTCAATGCAACCATGTGGGAAACAAGATTAGGAATACACTCATATCCAAGTATGGAAAATGTACCTTGATGGTTGTTTGAATGTGAGAGGCCAGTTGATATGATTGTTTTTATTCCAAGTGTTGAAGGAGGAAGTAGTGATCTGGCCTGATGATTGTTTGGAGCCATTATTCAATACAACCAATACTTATTTGATTATTTTCTTCATCAATATTGTTGGCTTGCATGTCCTCCTTTATCATACCCTATGGATCTTCAAGAATTTCTCTTTTGCTAAAAGGATCTGAGTACACATTTGCAAGAAACTCTTCAATATCAAGTTCCAATGCCTTTTCTCCATTTAATGTTGTACATGGCTCTTTGATATCTTCTCCATATTTATGAGGAAAATCAGGGAAAGATTATAGATCTTCTTGTTTCTCATGGAACTTTTGATCTTCTAATTCCCAAAATGCAGGTGTGTTCCTGAATGCTGTCGATATTTTCTCCTTTTGAGATGCAAAGATGTCTATAATAGTTGATAGGATTTGAGAGATTTCTTGGAGTAACATCTTCTTCACTCAACAATTATTGAGTTTTTTTTTCTTCTTGTTGGCTCTGCTAATCCCTGTCTCGCACATGGATTAGTGTATGGGGGGTATTTTGAATAAAAAATTAAAACTTCTACACAAAGAAAATTTTCAAAGAAAATCATGTATTCAGACAACGCATGCTACTAAGATCTTTTTTTCACCAAGTTATTTGTTGACATGAGTAGATTTCCCTTATCCATGCAAATGAAAGAACTAGAAAACAAATTACCAATGTCTAGTCCCTTTAGTTTCTCCTCAACAATGGCGCCAAAAGTGTCAGTGAGTTATATTGATTGAACTCTCCTACATTAAATTCATCAATCCGGTGTCTGTAGACTTGTGAGATTCCATCAAAATATATGCAAGAGTAGACAACTAACACGATGGCTCTTTGATCTCTTCTCCAAATTTATGACGATAATCAGGGAAAGATTATAAATATTCTTGTTTCTCATGGAACTTTTGATCTTCTATTTCCCAAAATGCATCTGTGTTCCTGAATGTTGTCAAGATTTTCTCCTTTTGAAATGCAGAGATGTCTCCAATTGTTGATATGATTTGAGAGAGTTCTTGGAGTAACATCCTCTTCACTCAACAATTGTTGAGTTTTTTTTTCTTCTTGTTGGCTCTGCAAATCCATGTCTCACACATGGATTAGTGTATGGGGGGTATTTTGAATCAAAAACTAAAACTTGTATACAAAGAAAATTTTCAAAGAAAATAATGTATTCAGAAAATGCATGCTACTAAGACCATGTTGTCACCAAGTTATTTTTTGACATGAGTATCTTTCCCTTTTCCATGCATCAAACTCAAATGAAAGAAATGGAAAACAAATTACCAATGTCTAATCCCTTTATTATCTCCTCAAAAACAACGCCAAAATTGTCAGTCAGTTCTATTGATCGGACTCTCCTACATTAAATTCATCAGTCCGGTGTTTGTAGACTTGTGAGATGCCAACAAAATATATGCAGGAGTAGACAACTAACTTTAAGCTAAGAAAGTTGAATTAAAGGCTACATAATTCAACTGAGGTCAATGGAATTATATCTCAACTATTAACTGCATTCCTTTGGTTGACAAGAAAGAGCATCAAATGGTTTTGAGATTAATAAAGAAACTCAATCTTCAATTCCTAACTCTGTAGGGAAACCATGCTTGCATAAATGAAAGAGCAGAAAGGAATGAACATGAAATGAAACGAGCAGCTACTAAAATAACATCACACAACAAAAATAAACTATTAGGAAACATATACTAGAGAGAGGGGGCCCTACCTCTCTTCGAATATACAGCCAAGAAGGACTACAGTAGATAACTCTTGATGTGAAACAACAAGCTCTTTATTCCAACATCAAAATGATTACAATGATATCTCTTCAATTATTTAACTATCTAACTCTCTAACTCCATTATCAACTATGAACTATCCAAGTTGAATGATATCCTCTCATATTTATACATACAACTTCTCATTCACAAAAGGAAAAGAAGTTACAACAAGATGAGATGAATTCCTAAACAAGTGGATCTACAACCAACAAATCTTAGATCTTAAACATGTGGATTTATCCTCCACCAAATCTTGGATTTGATCTAAGATAATTTGAATAGGATAATAACAACATATTTCATGAGATCCATATGTCCAAATTTGTGGGTACAAGCCACAATTTGGTCAAATCACTTAGTTATAGAATTGCAAGCTAGAATGACTAGTTTTGGAAATACCAACCATACACCCCTTTTTTTGCATTTTTTGTAGTTTTTCCTCGAGGGTCGCCTAAATGACCCTATTTTTCACAAAACCCATATTTTATATTTTCAATATTCCTCTTCATTTGATCAGAAATGTCATGGAAATTTTGACTACCAAAACTGCCAATCAGCTACAGAATTGTATAAGTAAGTTAGAAAATAGCAATATCTTCCCTAAGTAATCATCAAAACACAATAAATCAACCACTTTAGTGTAAGTATGCCACGTGAAGCTCATATAAGTAGGAATGGCTAAATGTGGAAATATGAGTGATAAAGGGAATGGTGATGAAGGGGTAAAGTGAATGAAAAATGATTAAATGACATCGTAAAATGTGTTATTTATTAGGTCCAACAACTACCATTTGTATTATGTAATTCTCCTACTACATTCCAAAGGATTGTGCTCAAATTTTTCTTTGAAATGATCCATGATTGTGTTGAATTATACATGGATGACTTCACTATATATGGGAATACATTTGATGAAGAAATGGACAACCTAAGCAAAGTTCTTGAAATATGTAAAGAAAAAAATGTATCCCTCAGTCATGAAAAATGTCATATATTACTTACAAAGGGTATAGTTTTAGGACATCGTATATCTCCAAGTGGTATCCAGGTTGAGCTTGCAAAAGTTGAAGTAATCACCAGTCTTCTAGTTCCATTAAATCAAAAGGATGTATGTAGTTTATTAGGTCATGCAATATATTGTTGTTGTTTTATAGAAAATTTTACTAAAATAACATTATCATTATTCACATTACTTTCAAAAGATGTTGAATTATGTTGGACTAATTCCTATCAGATTTCCTTCGAAACATTAAAAGAAATTTATCTGTAGCACATGTATTATGGGGACCAAATTGGTCTTTGTCATTTCATATCTCAACAGATGCTTCAGATACAGCCTTTGAAGCTATGCTTGGACAACGAGAGGAGCATAAACCATATGCAATTTACTACATCAATACAAATATTTCTCCCACGAAACTAAATTATGGAGTAACAAATATTAAATTTCTTATCGCTATCCATGAAATCAATAAATTTCGACACTACACCAATGGTTGCCCAATTTTTGTGCACAATAACCATGTTTCCATTAAATAACTTATGAATAAACCAATTACAAATGGTAGGGTAAATAGGTGGTTTATTTTGCTTCAGGAATTCGACATCACCATTTGTGATAGACCTGGAAGGGAAAATGTTGTAGAAAACTTTCTTTCTCAGTTGAATATCGAAGAGAATAATGATTGTGTAGAAGACATTTTTCCTAAAAAAAAACTTGTTTGCATTATCCATTCACTCACCATGGTTTGTAGATATTTTCAATTATTTAGCGACATGAAAACGTTTGTAGCATTTCTCACCAAGGGAAAAATAAAGAGTTAATTGAAAAAGCATTATGTATTCTTGGGTCCAAGGACAACTCTTCCGAACAAGACCTGATTACATTATTTAGAATTGGGTTTGATAATATAAAACCTTTGATATTTTGAAATCCTTTCATGATGAACCATGCATATGACATTTCGTGAATAGAAGGATTGCTTACAAAGTGCTACGGTTAGGGTATTGTTGGCCAACTATTTTTAGAGATGCTATAAAATACATAAGAAGTTATCACATCTGTCAAAGGATGGTAAATCCAGTGAAATCAAATGAAATTCCATTGAAAAATCAAGTATTAATTGAGCCTTTCGAGAAATGGGCCCTTGATTTCATAGGACTTGTCAATCCACCATCAATATAGAAGACATACAATCTAGTTTATACCAATTATGTAATAAAATGGGTGGAAGCTAAGGCTCTTCCCAAAGCTATTAAGAAAGTAGTGACAAAATTTTTGTATGAAGAAATATTTTTCCGGTCTGGTGTACCAAGAGAGATCATCACTGATCAAGGGACTCGGTTCACTTCTAATCTCATTCATTCTATCACCAAGAAATATCATATTTTGCATGGAACATCAACACCCTACCACTCACAAGCCAATGAACAAGTTGAAGTAATTAATAAAGTTTTGGAGACCATTTTAACGAAGATGGTACAACTTCATCAGAAATATTGGGCTAATAGACTAGTTGAAGAATTATGGGATTATTGAACAACATGGCGTAATACAACTGGATTTACTCCATATGAGCTAGTTTACTGTAATCAGGATGCCTTTGCAATAGAATTTGAAGTAAAAACTTTACATATAGAATTACAAGCTAACATGGATCTTTTTTTTTTTTTAACAAAAACGGTTATGTATTTTATTAAATGGGAAATCCAGCTGGTTGAAGCCTTACAAAATTCGCAAAGCCATCTACACTCTTTTACACGCTGCTGTCATTTTCAAGGAATACAAATTTTTATTGGGTCTCTATCATTTATGCTTAGTTCTCCTTGGGCCAAGAGGCAGCCTTTATTGGCTAAAGTATCTGCTTCTTTGTTTGAGTCCCTAAGTATATGATAGCAGTTGAAGGAGGTGAAGTCCTGGAGAATGTGTCTTAATCTTTGTAGGTTCTTGTTTAGGCCAGCGTCATTGAACTTTCCTCCCGAGTGTATCATTTTGATCAAGATTTCGGAATCTCCAAACGCTTGTAGGTTCCGATGGCCTCTTTCCTTGGCTATCTGACAGACTTTTATCAAACTCAAGATTTCTACTTGGTTGTTGGTTCGTTGTCCGAGTCCCCAACAAAAGGTTTCTAGAATTTTCCCTTCGCTGGAGTAAATGATTCCTCCAGCTCTCGCTGTCCGAGGATTTCCCTTGGAGGCGTCGTCGAAGAATGCTGTAGTTATTCCTTGCTTCTGCCACCAACTTTGGAAAGTGTCATGATTGTCTCTTAGCCTCCATTTTGTTTCGGAATGGGGTTTTTCAATGCTTTGGGTCCAAAGAGTAAGCATAGAGTTTCCAAGCCAATTATTTTCTTCCTGCTGCAGCGAGATGTCATTTTTGTGGTTTTGAGAATTCAAAGTTTCTAGGAGGAGACCTTTTGCTTTCGCAGCTACCATGTTAGGGGTCCATGCTGTATTGTTGAAGATTTTCTCGTTTCTTGCAAGCCAAAGCTTCCAACACACATACTTGGGGATGGAGATCCAGACTCTGGCCCAAAGCATTTTCATTGGGAGCGAGGGATAACAGTCCTTCCAGGTTGTGAAAATATCTACAACTGAGATGTTAGAGGGGGAAACGACCTTGAGGCCATGGAGGGTGAGGAGCCAGACTTTGTTTGCAAATTGACAGTCTACAAAAAAATGATCAGATGTTTCCATGGCTTCTTTGCATAGAGTACATTTGTGAGGGCATGCAATGTTTCTTTTCATTAAGTTTTCGCCGGTCAGAATATTTTTGTGCATTAGAGTCTAGAAGAAGAAATTTACCTTGGGAATCGCCATAGAGTCCCATACCTCCGTCCAGATTCTTGTAGGGGGTGGTCTATCTTTCTGGCGTTGAAGCATAGCGTAGCCTTTGGCTGTAGAGTAACTCCCTGTGGGTCCCCAGCCCCAGTTGTCTTTTTCAGTCTTGTGCATAGGTGCTTCTTCTCGGAGCTCTGCTTTGAGTGTTTCAAGCTGTTGGAGGAGGCGATTTGGGACATTGCCGAAATTCCATTCTGACCAGGAGTCGTCCTCATTCCATTTTGAGATGTCACTGATGCTATGTTTTCCTCTGTGGACAAGAAAATCGCGAATTTCGTTCAGGATGGCATTTGAGGCAAGGGATGGCCTCCCCATTATCCGATCTGTCCAGAGGTTAGTCTGTTTTCCATTTCCAGGAATGTGGTACAGATATTGGGTGAAGATTCACGTCCCTTTGAGGCACAATTTCCATAGCAACGTGCTTTTCCTGTTGGTGGCGATTTGTAAATTTCAAATTTTATCATTTGGAATGTATTTGTGCATTAACGTTTTGCTGACAGTATGAGTAGGCTCACTGTGCATCTTCCACAGGATTTTGCATCCAAGTGTTGTGTTGACAAGAGTTGGATCTCGAATCTGGAGCCCGCCTTCTCTCAGAGGCCACTTTACTATTTCCCATCTGACCAAATGGAACTTGCGTTGATTCCCTTTACCACCGTGCCACAGGAAATCTCTCAGGAACTTGTTGATTTGCCCAGAAATCAATTTGGGTGCCAGGAGATAGGTTGCTTGGTAGATCGGCAGTGAGGAGAGAACTGACTTTATCAGGGTTAATTTGCCTCCATGTGTGAGCCAATGTCCTCCCTAGGCATCAATTTTTCCTTTAATTTTTGTTAAAACTCCTTCCCACAGGTTGACTTTATTTATGCCCAATGATAATGGTAGCCAAAGGTACTATATCTTTTCCCAATCTGCATACCCTTTGAACCCAAGGGTGTGAGCAATCCTTTAAGTTTCATATTCTACTGCATTCTAACTGTAGAAAACACTTTTCCTTTCACTTATCAGAACTCCTGACACTTTGCAGTAATCTTGAAGTATGCTCTTGAATGCAGAGGCTACTCTGTTTGAGGCTCCTCCTAGCATAAGAGATTCATCCGTGAATAGAGCATGATTAATAGGCTTAAGTGTTATAACCCAAAAATGCACCACATAGGTTTACCTGGCATCAGGCCAACTCATGCCTCTTCCTAGCCAAAGCCATGTTGAACAAATCCTCAAAAAACCACTTAAATCAAGGGACCCGCGCCCTA
>SNQJ01S0029913.1:7932-30616 GCA_010110895.2 Picea sitchensis
CAGATGCCATGACAGAGGAATACCAATCCATAATAAAGAACGATGTATGGGAAATAGTTCCCAGACCAAAAAGTAAGGATGTGGTATCATCAAGATGGATCTTCAAAATAAAACATGCTACCGATGGAAGTATTGAGAAGTATAAAGCAATATTTGTCACTCGTGTCTTTTCCCAGAAGGAAGGCATTGACTATGAAGAGACATTTGTTCCTGTGGCCAGATACACTTCGATCAAGACCATCATAGCTCTTGCAGCTAAGATGAAGTGGAAGCTACACCAGATGGACATGAAGACACCTTTTCTAAATGGTGTCATCGAAGAGGAAGTGTATATAGATCAACCTCAAGGATTTGAGGTTGAAGACAGGAGGTCTCATTTCTATAGATTAAAGAAAGCCATATACGGATTGAAGCAAGCTCCTAGAGCTTGGTATGGCCGTATAGACAGTTTCTTGACGAGCTTAGGCTTTACCAAGAGTAAAGAAGACTCAAATCTCTACTTCAAAATTATGGATACTGAGCTAGTAATCTGACTTCTATATGTGGATGACTTATTCTTAACTAGAGAAGAAAATCTCATCACTGAATGTAAAAAGAGACTTGCCTTGGAATTTGAAATGAAAGACCTTGGCCTAATGCATTTTTTCTTAGGTCTTGAGGTATGGCAGAGTCCTTAGAGGATCTTCCTTAACCAAGGGAAGTACACGATCGAAATCTTAAAGAGATTCGACATGCTGGAATGCAAGTCCATGAATATACCCATGGAAGCGAAGTTGAAGTTGCTGGTCGATATGTCATCAAAATTGATTGATGCCACACTGTATAGACAGATCATTGGATCGCTGATGTATCTGACGAACACCAGACCAAACATTTGTTTTTCTGTGAACACCTTGAGTTAGTTTCTGGTAGAACCCAGATGTGTTCACTTAGTGGCTGCAAAACATGTGATGAGGTACCTTAAAGGTACAATAGATTATGGTCTTAGCTATGATGGAGATCATGATTTCACATTGAGTGGATACACTAATTCAGATTGGGCAGGAAGCGTTGCTGACAGAAAAAACACTTCCAGATGCTGTTTCAGTTTGGGATCAACCATGATCTCGTGGCAGAGTAGGAAACAATCCAGTATTTCTCTTAGCACAGTGGAAGCAGAGTACATTGACGCATGTTCTGCTAGCTGCAAATCTATATGGCTTCGTAAGTTGCTAACCGGTCTATTTGACCTAGAGATGGAAGAAACCACGATCCTATGTGACAACCAGAGCTGCACAAAGATGACAAAGAATCCTGTATTCCATGACAAGTCGAAGCACATAGAGATTCGCTATCATTACATTCGTGACATGGTGGAGAGAGGAGCCTTGAAGCTCCTGTATGTTAGCACGAATGAACAGGTTGCTGATGTGTTGAGCAAACCTCTATCTCGTGTAAAGTTTGAACAATTTCGAGATAAGCTTGGTATAGTCATGAAGAGTGAACTCCTATGTGAGTTGCACTATAAGAAAAAGTGAATGTTGTTGTTTTTCCTGGTAGTTTTCTTAATAGTGAGCTCCCTTAAGTTTCCCAGTAGTGTGATTCATGGTTACGTATGTTAGAGAGACCCTGATAAACAAATGGGATACCCGATGGACTGAGAAAAATGAAGGGGTACATTCCTTGGGTTGAACAGGCCGAGAGGAAGAGAGCTGGTGAAAAATCAGGACAGTTGTAGGAGAATATGAGTGAGTTGTGAGATTTTCTGAGATGTGAGTGGACAGTGAGAGACCTCCCTCTTTTGTAGATTGCTAGCCCCATCTTAGGGGTGAATTGTTATTGATATTCATAATAACAAGTCTATGTTGGTGGAGCGTCCATCCCAAGCAGCTGGTTGCACTACCATTTTTAAAAGATAAGTGTTTTATCTCATTTCTATGTTGCATTATGAGTTTAATTGTTGTGTACTAACTCTGTGTCTAAGAATGATTTATATGTTTTTGTGCTAAGTTATTTAAATTTCATTCATGTCATTTTTAGCATGTTGTAGATGCATTTAATTATGATACCAGACAATGGTTAAATCTGTGTGTAATTCGTATCCGGTAAGCTACAAGAAATTAATTAGCAGAAAATTTTCATTTTTATGTGTTTTTCCAAGTAATAATGATCCTCAGTTCAGTTGGGGGTCGTTACAGATTTGTATCATAACATCCTATTCAACACTAGACTCGTATGGGCCAAGAACCAATGTGAATTTGGTAAAACATTGTTGTTGCAAACTTGTTCTGTGATGGATTTGGGGAAAACAATGAATTCTGGAGTGAAATCCCCAAATTTATAAACCATTTAGTTTGAAATTTCCTCAGAACCCTCTTGGTGGTGATCAATGGCATCAATCTACAACGTTGCAGAGTTAAAATTTGACTTGGAAAGTCGAATTTCATGTTTTAATGGCCATTGTAGAGTTGGATGAAGTTTGATGAATCAATGGTTGAGATCACGTTCGATTTTGAGATCAATAACCTAGATTCATCGTGAATAGATTTAAAAACTCATAAGGTTTTCAGAGTTTGGAAAGGTCTAGCAAATCAATGATCGAGATTAATTTTTTGCAGTTGGGAAAATGAGACAAATCGACAGTTTGGATTCGTTTTTGGCCATTTGGAAGTTGGAGAATATCAATGGTCAATATCATTTTTATTGATAGGTCAAAGGTCTAAATTCATCCGAGATTTGGTCAAAAATTTCTAACTGTTGGAGTTGGTTAAAAGAATTCTTCGATGGCCAATGTTTGGGTCAACCAAATTTGGCGAAGTGTTTCTATTGGCAACATAAATTTCCAAAGGTCGATGGTCCCGTTGACAAATTTGGCGAAGTGTTTTGTTCACCAATAGAAATCGTCAACGACCTATGGTCAGGTCAACCATTTTAGCAAGGTGTTCTCTCGATAATAGGAATCGTCGATCACCGAGGACTGATGATCGAGACGACCAATTCGACAAGGTGTTTGGGTCGTCCAAGGGACACTGTCAATCATCGATGAAGAAAAGAGGATGATATTTTGTCATGCCACATTAACACTCACATATCATGCCACATCATCTAAGTTGACACCTCATGATGACGTAGCATGCCACATCAACATCCACATGTCATGCCATGTCAATAGTTGCCACATCAGTTAGAAATGACCGATGACCGATGATCGGGTCAACCATATTGGTGAAGTGTTTTGTATGCCAACATAAATGGTCGATGGTCGATGATCAGGTCAATAAAATTAGTAAAATGTTTCATTCGTCTTATATAAATCGTCGATGGACGATTTCCAAGTTGATTGGTTTAGTGATGTCTTGCAAGTCAGTTGCCAAAGGAAAGGGTCGATGGTCATGTCAACAGTTTTGGTAGGGTGTTGCATGTGCCCAAAGGAAAATGTTGATCGCTGATAGAGTTCATATCAACGAATAATATTTCCCTCAATTTTGAGATCAATGATTCATATCAAAAGGTTGTCATAATAGTAAAACAATCAATTTCTATATGATTTTCAAAATTTTAAAGGTCTTGAACTTGCATGGTGATTTTAAGGCCCTAAACTACGTTTTTAAGCAATCAATAATTACTAGATCAAGGTGTACCCTTGGTACACCACGTATTTTCATCTTAAATAAAATAACTTAGAGAGAGATTTCCAACGAGCTACTCTTGATGCAAAACATAGCTTGTATGAGAAAGTTACAGTTGAAACAATTAACGTAAAATTTCGACACCAATTTACTTCTAGAGGGCATAACTCCTTGAGCATAAATATGTTTGAGGAACAAGAAAATCATATGGAAATATTATGAACCATAGAAGACAATTGTGGAGCTAGATTTGGAATCTAGGTATGTAAAAATGTGCACGAAGAGAAAGAAGACACTTGTAGCATACATGCATAAAATGGGAAAACAATCTAAACTTCTCTGGACCATAACTTTTAGCTTGGAGCTCAGATTTGAGAAAAAAAATAGTCGCTGGAAAGTTCTTGAGGAGGAGAAGACATCTATCAACTTGGAATTTTGAACTGGGCACTAAAATTTTATCACTAAGCAATAAGGTAAATTTTGCAGCAGTAAGTGTGTGGAAGTTGCAGCTTATGAATGTTGTAATTTTTCGCTCATAACTCAAAATAAGGCATCAATACAATCGTTGGAGAGTTGTTTAAGAGAAGAATGTGTCTAAGGAATCCAATTTTGACTTAGTGCATTGTGTTCTTCATAAATGGAGATGAAGAATAACCAATAATCTAGTTAATAAAATGTTTTATAGTATACATGTGCTAACAATAATTATTACATGCACATTTCTTGTAGAATTAGAGGTACGTGAAAACAACTTTACTTATTATATGCGAATGAGAGTTATGGAAAATTCTCATGGGTCTTACAACCATGAGGAGGAGTTCATAGGTTTGCATGTCAACATGAGAAATGATGATATAGAGACTAATGGAAGGAGAGACAAACATGAGTCTGTGACTATGAGAATCTTGCATAGATAAGTACAGAGTTATATAGTAGATAATGAAAGGATTATGAAGTCCTAGGAAGAGATGCTTCATAGTTTGAATATGTTTCATAGGAAAGCTAACAAATTCTTTGGAACCAAGCAAGAAGCTAGTGTTAGACAATTGACAACATTCAGATCCCATAGCAGAAGGGATGATCATGGGAATGATAGGAAATATAGAAGCATGATAAAAAACCATTATATTCCAAGTCAATCCACTAGAAGAATTCATGCAAGTTTGGGGCTAGGGAGAAACCCAAGTGTGTCTCCTGTCTGGAGGTAGAGAAGAAGGCCTGAGGAAAATTACATGTTGCAAGGTGAACTCAAGAAAATTAAGCTGCAAACTTTCAATGGTGAGCAAAGGAAAGAAGAAGAGGTCGAGGTCTGGCAGTTGGAAATGAAGATATATTTCCAGTTGCATGATTATCTCTCAAGGGTAGAATCTAGAATTTCAACCTTCCACTTGCAATGAAAGACAATTATGTGGTGGGATCAGCTTAAGAAAGACAAACAACTTGATGAGAAGAGGATCTGATGGAGACAGTTCAAAGGATATTTCCAAGAGAAATATTTGTCTAAGAATTATTATGAAAGGAATATGAAAGAGTTCTTTGAACTCAAGTTGAAAAACATGACAATGGATGAATATGAGAAAAGATTCTATGAAATGATGAAGTATGTTGACTTCATGAAGGATGAGAAAGTCAAAATCCAAAGGTTTATGAGTGGGTTACCCTCTTTCTATAGTAACAAGATACAATACGATAACCTGAGGACTTTGGAGGAAGCCATAAGGAGAGAAAAACATCTTTATGAGTAGAGCGGAAGAAGGTCAGTTTTCCAAAAATCTTGGAATGACAAGATGAAGGGTAAAAATGATTAAAGGCAGAAAGGTTTTAAACCACTCTTTTTCAGGAACAAATCTTAAGCAAATAAACAAGGTTATTCAACCTAAAATGAGCAGAAGGCTGTAGATTCATTTAGGAAAAGGCCAAGGCAACATCCTGCACAATGTTGGGGATGTGAAGGAAATCACTTATATAGAGATTGGCCTCACAAAGGAGAAAGAATGGGGACTGTCCACAACATTATTGACACTGAAACAATTGAATACATGGGAGGAAACATGCCAAGGATTTATGAAACCTTCGACAACAAGCAAGAAAAATATCAATCCCCCATGATTGAAGTGGAAGGTTAGATTGATAACCAACCCATAGCAATTTTAATTGATTATGTAGCTAGCCATAGTTACATAAATTCTAACATTGTTGAAAGATTTCACTTGCAAATAAATAAGCATAACAAATCTTGGTTAGTTCAATTAGCCAAAGGGGCTAAGAGGAAAATCAATAATCTAGTTAAAGATTGTCTGATAGACATGAATGGACTCAGAACAAAGGTAGATATGAAAAATATACCATTGGGTTCATATGATTGTATAATTGGCATGGATTGGCTGGAAAAACACCATGTTATCATAGACTGTTACAAAAAGACAATCACATGTCTTGATGAAGAAGGGAAGCAAGGTGAGGTTTAAGGATTTCCAAGAGATGTAGTTGTCATGGAAATTTCAGCTATGCAATTGAAAAAGAGTTTCAAGAAGTGATGTTAGATTTTTGCAGCCCATATGGAAGAGACATCCAAAGATAAGGTGGAAAGCATTAAAGACCTTCTGGTCTTGAGGTATTTTGAGGACGTTTTTGGATAAATCCCATGATTCCCACCAAAGAGAGACATTTATTTCTCTATTGATTTGGTGCCAGGAGCTGCCCTAATGTCCAAGAAACCATAAACAATGGGCACACCAAATTTGAAAGAGTTGCAGATGTAGCTTGAAGAGTTGTTAAAGAAGGGGTATATACGTCCAAGTGTGTCACCTTGGGGTGCTTAAGTTATTTTATTGAAAAATAAATATGGAACCTTAAGTCTATGTATTGATTTCAAACAACTAAATAAGGTCACCATAAAGAGAAAATATGTTTTTCCAATGATTGATGATTTACTCGATCAGCTAAAAGGTGCAATAATATTTATCAAAATTGACTTGAGATCAAGTTATCATCTAGTGAGGATAAAGGAAGACAACATTCAAGACAAAATATGGGCATCATAAATTCACGATAGTTCCATTTGGGTTATCAAATGACCCAATTGTTTTTATGTGCCTGATGAATGGAGTGTTAAGGGAATACTTGAACATGTTCGTAATTGTGTTCCTGGATGATATACTCATTTACTCAAAGAAAAATGGGGAACATAAGAAATATTTAAGAGTGGTGTTACAAGTTTTAAGAGATCATAAATTGTATGATAAGCTAAGTAAGTGCATATTTTATCAAACAAAGATTCACTACTTGGGGAATATAATTTCCGCGGAAGGGATAACAATGCATAGGGAAATTCACAATGTGCCATATGTTGGACACCCAAGATATCAGAAGTCAATTGAAATTGTAAGAAGCCAATACTTTTGGAAAGGAATGAAGAAATAAGTGGCTAATTACATAACCAGATGTCTAGAGTTCCAGAAGGTAAATACTAAGCATAGAGATCCAGTTGGATTGTTACAACCATTGCCCATTCCAAAATGGAAGTGAGAAGTAGTTACAATTGATTTTATTACAAATATGCCTAGAACAATGAAACAACATGATTCCATCATGGTGGTGGTGGATAAATTAGCTAAGGCAACACATTTTATTCCTGTGAAGACAACACATAAGACAAAAAATATTGCATAGATTTACATGAAATAAGTTTTCAAGCTACATGGAGTGCCTAAGGCTATTGTTTAAGACAAAGATCCCAATTTCACTTCCAATTTTTGGAAGGGTTTATTCAAGGGATTTGAGACAATCTAAATCTCAATACATCTTATCAACCCAAGTCAGATGGACAAACAAAGAGGACTAACAGAATAATTGAGACATTCTCATAATGTATGTGATGGACCAACCATCAAAGTGAGAGGATTATATCAACTTAGTGGAATTTTATTACAATAATGGGTATCAATCCTCATTAAAATTGATAATGTTTGAAGCATTGTATGGAAAAAAGTGTAAGACACTAGTAAGTTGGGATAATCTAGTAGACAAGGCAATTATTGGGTCAGATTTGTTGAAGGAAATGGAAGATCATATGACAAAAATCAAATAGAATTTAAAGGTTTCCCAAGACAGGAAGAAAAATTGGTCCAACATGTGTTTTCAAAAGTGAAGGAAAAGAGAAGTTCACTAAGATTATGAAGCTGCCCAAAGTTGGCAATAAGATATTGTGGAACTTTTGAAATATTAGAAAAGATAGGGGCAGTTGCATACATTCTAGCATTTCCTACATCCATGAGAGTGCATAATGTATTTCATGTGTCATTATCAATGAAATATGTGCCTGACCCTAACCATATAATTTATTGCACTGTGATCTAGGTGGAACACGAAGGGGATTTCTGGGTGGAACCAATACACATCCTGGAACATAAATTCAAATCTCTTAGGAACAAATCCATATGTATGGTGAAGGTTCAATGGCCCTGCTATGGTCGTGAAGATGCTACATGGGAGCACGAAGAAAACATGCTGGAAGAATACCCGCAATTTTTTGACAATTTTGAAGAAAACATAATATAAGAATACAAAACTCCATTTTGAGCAGCTAGAGTTCCAGAACCACATCTTAGAGTCCTACCCAACCTACGTTGGGGGCCCTGATAAAAGAATGGTACAACTCGATGGACTGAGAGAAGTGAATGGGGTACATTCCTTGGTTCAACGGGTTGAGAGGAACAAGAGATTTTGGTTGGAACTGCTGTTGGAGTTGTAAAATTGCAGAATTTTTTTATTTTTTAGTATTATGATATAAATTTGTGCGTGTATATTGACATTGTGTGTACCGAGGATGATGAACAATTGTAGGGGATGGGGAATACAACGTCCCCACTATAATCCCCATTTTAATTAATGTTTAATGTAGATATAATGTGTGACCACAACCAAACGATGTATATGCGAAATGCATTTCTAAGTTTTAATAATAACATGTGATGTTAGCTACTAGGGGACATGGACATAGATGGAGGTTGATTAATCCACAAGAGAAGGGAGGGTCTAAGAGAATATCTAAGAGGGGTCCAAGGGGGAATTTACCATGTCTATTAATTCAACCCACTTCCTAAAATTACTATTGGTATATGAACCTTTTATTTGGTTGTTGAGTGTTTTCAAAGCCAATCATTGAATACATGTAAGAGGGTGGGTGTGAGAAGTCACATCCCATAGTTATTAGGAGCATGGGGGTTGAGTAAAATCAGTTTGGGGAAGAGTGTAATTCAAGCAAGTAATTCAAAGAGAGGAAATTTGTATGGATAATTACAATAGTTTTAGAAAGTCAATTCTTTTGGCATGAAAAACAAGCAGAGAGTAGAAAATAAGAGCTTGAAACTGAAGTAACCATGGAGGGTGAATTATGGAGCATATTAGGAGCATAAGACTGAAGATCTAGGTTTTCGGGCATGAAGAGTGAACTCCTATATGAGTTTCACTATAACAACAAGTGATTGTTGTTGTATTTCCTGGTAGTTTAGTTAACAATGAGCTCCCTTGAGTTTCCCAATAGTGAGATTCTTGGTTACCTGTGCAAAAGAGACCCCGATAAACAAATGGGATGCTCGATGGGTTAATAGAAGTTAAGGGATACATTCATTGGGTTGGACAGGTTGATAGGAATAAAGCTAGTGGAAAATCGAGATAGTTGTAGGAGAATACCCATGATTTTGTTGGGATTTTTTGAGTTGTAAGTGGAAAGTGAGAGACCACCCTCTTCTGTGTATTTTTCTATTCCCATCTCGGGAGTGACTTTCTATTGATATTTGGAACAACAAGTCTATGATTGAGTGGAACCTCTGTCCCAAGCATCTGATTGCACAACCATTTTTAAAAGATAAGTGTTTTATCTCGTTTTTGTGTTGCATTATGAGTTTAATTGTTCTATATTAACTCTATGTCTGAGAACTATTTATATGTTGTTGTGATGAATTATTTAAACTTCATTCTTTTTGTTTTAGCATGTTGTAGTGCATTTAATTATGATATCATATAGTAGTTAAATTTGTGTATAATTCATAGCTAGTAAGCTACAAAAAATTAGTTAGCAGAAAATTTTCATTTTTATGTGTTTTTTCCGTGTAGTAATGATCCTCAATTCAGCTAGGGTTCGTTACAAATCCAAAGTTACATTTTATCCAAGTGTTTAAGGAGACTATCAATCTCTTTCATTGTTTGACTTTCGGTTTCATCAAAGAAAACATCTCGACTAATAATGAATTTCCCACTAGACAAAAACCTATAGCCTTTATGTCCATTTGAATAACCAATAAGCATGAAATTCATACTATAATTTTCCAACTTAGTCATTTTTTCTTTAGGAACTAAGGAATAGCAAGTGGAGCCAAAATCTAGAAGATGATTAACTAAAGAGTTAATGCCATACCTATGGAGTGATTCCATTTAAGAATGACATGGGTGATCGATTCCTTAGCTAGACTATTGTATGAATTGGTTATACCCAATATTTTGTTCTTAACCCCTTTGAAATATAACACATATTTTTCCATTCCCATTAGAGTTTTATTCATTCTTTATGTCTCCATTTTTCTACGGAGTTAAGAAATTTTCAGCTACCCTTTTATTCCATTTTTCCTGCAATAATCATTGAATTAATTTGAAGGGAATTCTCCCCCATGATCTGTTCTCAATGTGGCACTATTTTCTTTGGTGTTATTTTCAATTAAGTTTTCAAAATATGACATTTTTAAAGGATTCTAATTTATCCTTAAAAAAATATACTCAAGTCATCCTTGTAAAATAATCAATGTAAATAATGAAGTATTTGCATCCACCAAGAGAATATTCCATAAGACTAAAAATGACATTATGTATAAGTTGCAAACACCTGTTTGTTGGCCATGTACTTCTGAGAAAATTATACCTCTTTTGTTTGTGAATGATGTATTCTTCACACTTAGTATTTTCCTTGTTGAAAGTAGGCAACCATTTTACCATATCTTTTGTTTTAAGGTTACTTAATCTTTCAAAAGTTCAAATGGCCAAAACTGTAATGCCATAATCTTAAGGAGCTAGGGGATAAATCCACTAATGCTACAAAATCCTATTTGCGAGGAATGACCATGCCTTGTATCCTCAAAAGTTTCCCATTTTCATAGCCTTTCACTAATGTTTCGAAATTGTGTTTGATTCAATTAATTTTGATTAAACCATCTTCCATGAACATACCAAACATTGGAAAATAATACTTTACCAATTCTTGGAAGAGAGAAGTGGATTGATCCTTTTCCTTAAGGATTATGGATTGTGTCATCTGCTAAATAATTTGGTTTAACTTCCATATCTTGATATGTCCAAAAGTAATATTTTGTGTAGCACATATGCTGAGTAGCCCTTGTATAGAGTGCCCAATCATCTTCATAATCATTTCTCATAAGCTTGTTGGTGGAAACTGAACTTGCAAAGTTTATCTCTTGATTAACTATCAACACATGTTCAAAATCATCTTCTTGATTATCTGTATAGTGATATGAAGTTGAAGCATTAGACTTGGAATGATGTTTGAAAGTTTTCTTATTCTTGGAAAATTTTTCATCCCGTGTTCTACACTATTCTGCCACATGCCCAATGAAAATACATATTTTTTCACTTTACTTGAGTTATATCTTTAAATTTTCTTGATTGATTATTTTTGTGAGGGGGATCTTGATATCTCCTAATATATTTATGATTTTGAATATTTCTTCCTCTTCCTTGGTGTTAGGATATTTAGACACTTAGGAGTTAGTTAAGATCTACTTGGTCGAATGTGTCGTTAGGTAAAAGTGTGTTTCTTAGTGTGTTTCTTTAGTATGCATTTGTAGTTAGGAAATCCAATGGTCATGATATGTTCCCGACATAGAGTGATCCGACGGTTCATACTCTCCTCGATCTTAACGACCATTGATCTATGACTTAACACCTGATTGGTCAATGATCTCTATTTAAAGAGCATGGAGGGTCATTTGCCGATGATCGATTGTGAGAAAATCTCTTGTAAAATCTATTTGCAATCTTTTTCTTTTGTATTAATAAACTGCTCCAAGTGGCCGCGTTGGCTGAGGCCGTGGATTTTTCCTTGTAGGGGTTTTACCACATGAAAACATCGGTGTGTTGATATTTGATCTAGTTATTTGAGTGGTTATTGAAGCTGTTCATCCTCTGTTGGAATACCTATGTCTTCGAACGTGGTATCAAAGCCTGTTTGAAGATCCACTTCTGTTGTAGATCGAGATCTTGAAGCCAAGTTGCCTCATCTCCATTTTCTGTCATTTTCCTACATTTTTGGGCTAAGAGGGATGTTCCATTGTGTCCAGAGCACTTGTTTCATTCAGGAACACTTTTTGTTTCACTCGAAACGGTTTTCGTTTGCCCAATATACAACCATTACAGTCAGATCATGAGGTATAAAGCTTGAATACGCATTGTTAAATTTTTTGCAGAGTAGTATTTTGGTTTTATTTTGGTTTTGTATTATTTATTTCCGGGTTGCTAATCTTTTAGATCTACATATGCTATTTTCCCTGCGCCCTGTGCGATCTCGGAAAATAAAAAAAAGATAGGAAAATGTGCATCTTCCGGGTAAACTAACCGAGATCTAACCCTTGTTGTCATCGAGAAGCGAAATTTTTTTCTTGTGTGAAGAGCTTTTTTTTTAGCATGCTCTCCAAGGCCGTCTTCAACAAAAACAACACCAACACCCCCAATCCTCCTTCTGAACATTACAATATGTTTTTTTAGACCATTTGGTTAAAATTTGTCTGATTAAGTAAGAGGTCTTGAGTTCAAGTCTCTCTTTTGTTACTCTTTTTGAAAAAATTCATGCTAAAATTGTAAAGTGTATTTCACTTCAAGTATAAAAGTGAATCACTATAAGTAGCTTTAATATTTTATTTTAGATTTAATTATTTTGCATGAAGTAACTTTATTGTAAAAGTTACTTCTCTTTATAAAAATGGGTCACTTCATAAAGCAACTTACACTACCACGTGGTCCTTTGGTTACTGTTTATGTCTTTTTTAAAAAGGGCATAACTCTCACATCTGAAGTCCGTTTTAAGTGTCGTTTTTTTTTAAACCGCATAACTTTTTGAAATATTTCCATTTAGATCATTAGTTTCAATTTTTAAATCCATATTATTTGTATATTTAATATGGCTTCTCCAAGTAATCTCTTACTTACCAACACCAACTACTTCCAATGGAAATCCCATATGGAGGATTTATTAAGAAGTAAAGGCTTGTACCGGATTACCTTGGGAAAGGAAACAACACCCACTGATGATGATAAGAAATCCAAATGGGATAATAAGAATGAAAAATCATGTGGATTAATCAGAATGTCCATCTCTCTTGATTTAAAGTTCCACCTTCAATCAATTGATAAACCCAAAGAATCGTGGGAAAAGATTGAATTTGTGTTTGGTAAACACAATATTATTCGAGCACAACAGTTAGAAAATCAAGTACTAAATTTAAGTCCAAGTGATTTTTCTTGCATTGAACACTATCTATCTAGGTTTAAAACACTTAGAATTTTATGTGAAGAATGTAAGATAAAGATAGACGAAGATCGTTGCATCTATATTATTCTTTCTAAGCTAGGTAGTTCATATTCTGTGTTTGTATCTACCTTTTATGCCATGCAAGAGGCTCTAGGGGCAACTTATCAAAAACCCAATCTTGAGAACTTTTGTGATGCTTTGATTAGAGAGCAAGATAAACTAGTACAACTTGGAGTGATCATCACTGCATGTACCTCCAACAAAACCTTAGTTGTCCATCAGGAAGATAAACCCAAGAATCCCAAGAAGCAACATCCTCGCCACAACAACAAGCAATATAAGGGTACCAAACCCACTCATACAACTTCCTCTCCTAATGGAGACAAATGAGCAAAATATAAAAATAAGAAGACTGACAGACATTGCAACTTTTGTGATAAAGATGGTCATGATGAGTCCAAATGCTTCAAGAAGATGGAAACTTTAGAAGCAACGATGAATAAGCACAACATCCGTATTGATTCTACTTCTTCTTCTTCTTCTCATAGACATGCACTTTCAACTTCTGGTTTCTCCTTCAATACAACTTCTACTTCTACTTCTGATGAGCGACTTATTGATTCTAGATCATCTTATCATATGGCTAAGGATAGAGACATATTTTCTTCTCTAAATGAATGTAACACCAAGAAAATATTTGTTGGTGATGATAGATCTCTCAGTGTTGAAGGATATGGAACAGTTCAAGTAGAAAATGGTCATTTCAATGATGTATTATGTGTTCCAAGTCTTTCTTGTAACCTTCTATCAATATATCAAATCACTCATTCAGGTGAAGTTAAAAAAATAGAGTTTTCACCTCACAAGTTGTAATCAAGGATCTAACAGATCCTAAGCATGTTCTTGCAACTGGAATTGATGATGATATTACCGGGTTATACAAGTTTGACAACTTTGGGTCATAATATTTTTCATCAATTTTTGCTGCTCATAGCGATGACTTGAGTAAACTTTGGCATGAGCAGTTTGGTCATCTAAACTATCACTCATTGCAACAACTATGTAATCAACATATGGTGACTGGTCTTCCTCTTGTTTCATGCATAGATGGTGTTTGTGCTGGTTGTGTTCTCAGCAAACATCATCAGGATAGTTTTGAAAAATGTGCCTCTTGGCATGCCTCGAGTCCTTTGCAGCTTGTTCATAGTGATTTGTGTGGTCCACTTTCTTCTCATTCTTTTTCCGGGTGCAATTATTTCTTAACTTTCATTGATGACTTTTCCATGTGTACTTGGGTTTACTTCTTAAAACTTAAGAGTGAAGTTTTTGACAAGTTTTTGGCCTACAAGGCCCATGTAGAAAATCAATCTGGACATCAAATTCAAAGGTTAAGAACATATAATGGAGGTGAATATGTGAACAACAATTTTACAAGTTACTGCACTACACAGGGAATCCAAATGAAATACACTGTTCCATATACACGACAACAAAATGGTGTTGCTGAGAGAAATAATCACACATTAAAAGAAATGGCTAATTGTATGATCCAATCTAAGGGATTGAGTCTAAAGTATTGAGCGGAAGCCATGAACTGTACAAATTACATAGTAAATCACACTCCCACAAAGGATCTTAAAAATATAACACTCGAAGAAGCTTGGACTAAAATTAAACCAGATGTAAGTCACTTCCGTGTATTTGGGAGCATAACATGGGCTCACATTCCTAATGAGAAAATGAAAGCATTGCAACCTAAAAGTGAGAAGTGTATATTTGTTGGTTATTCTAAATATGTCAAAGGTTATAGAATTCTTCAAACACATTGTAATGAAATTATTATTAGAAGAGATGTTAAATTTGATGAAAATCTCTTGGCCTGTGAGCCTAATTCGGTGTTTATGTCTTCTTTGGCCTGCGAGCCTAATTCAGTGCTTGTGCCTTCTTTGGCCCGTGAGCCTAATTTGGCGGTTGTGCCTTCATCATTCTGTGATCCATTTATGGCATTTGTGCTTTCTTCTGTTCTAGTTTCTTCTTTAGATGATGACAGTGAGGATGAAAATCCACCTCCGCCTGCTCACCTTCCTCTAGATGAGTCCTTTGAACTTGAACCAACACCATCTCCACCGCTTCCTAGATGGGTCCATTCAACACGAGAAGCAGCTGGTGATCTTGTTGGTGATCCTTCAGATTAGCGTCAGACACGTTCACAGTTCCAACGAGACTCTTCTCTTTTGGCTCAAGTTTTATAAACTCACAATTCAGAGACATTTGCAGAAGCTTTAGGTCACCCATATTGGGATACAACAATGAATGAAGAGTATCATTCTTTAATGGAAAACGATACTTGGGATCTTGTACCTCTTCTAAAAGGAAGAAAACTTGTCAGATGTAAATGGGTCTATAGAACTAAGTATGCATATGATGGAAGTGTTGAAAGACACAAGGCTCGGTTAGTTGCCAAAGGATTTTCCCAAGTTGAAGGAATTGACTATAATGAAACCTTTGCCCCTATAGCCAAAATGAATTCCATCCGACTTGTTCTTTCCCTTGCTGCCTCACATAAATGGGAGGTCCATTAGATGGATGTTAAATCCGCCTTCTTGCACGAAGATTTTCAAGAAGAAATCTACATGGAACAACCTCCTGGCTATGTCTAGAATGACTCTCGCCTTGTTTGTCGCCTTAATAAATCTCTTTATGGTCTCAAGCAAGCTCCCTGATCTTGTTATTCCAAAATGGACAACTTTCTTATTGCCACTAGATTCTCTAGATGCCATTTTGATCCTAATTTCTATGCCAAGAAATTAGGAAGCCATCTCATAATCCTTTTCCTTTATGTTGATGACCTTATACTTACTGGTAGTGACTCAAAACTTTTAAACCATGTGAAAACCAGCCTTAAGAAGAAATTTGAAATGACTGACTTAGGCGTTTTGCACTATTTCCTTGGCCTCCAAGTTTTGCAAACCAATGCATGAATTTTTCTTTCCCAATCTAAGTATGCTTGTGACCTTCTTCTTCGCTTTCACATGGACGATTGTAAACAAACCACTTCTCCCTTCTAGTTTGGAGTCAATATTCATGCCACCTATACTTCTCCCGAAGTTGATGCCACCCTGTACCGTCAGTTAGTTGGTAGCCTCTTATACTTGACTCATACCCGTCCTGATATTTCCTTTGTTATTGGTCTTATTGCCCAGTATATGCAAACACCCCATGAAATCCATTGGAAAGCAGCTAAAAGGATACTTCGCTATGTCCGTGGTTCAGTTCAGTTCGGGATAGATTATAGTTCAGGGGGGAATCCTTTATTGGTTGGTTTCACTGATTCAGATTGGGCCGACGACCCTGATGATCAGAAGTCTATTGCAGGTTATGTTTTTAGCCTTGGTTCAGGAACTGTCACTTGGGTTTGTAAGAAACAACAAGCTATTGCACTTTCTTCAGCAGAAGCAGAGTATCGAGCATCGATAAATGAAAGTCAGGAAGCCTTGTGGCTTCGACAGATCCTTTCAGAGTTTGGATTCCAGCAGCAATATCCGACCAGCCTTTGGTGCGACAATCAGAGTGCCATCAAGCTTACCAAAGACCCAGTTCAACATCAGCGTAGGAAACACATCGAGCTACACATGCACTTCATCAGAAAGCTCATTCATGATCAAGTTATTGAAGTGCTCTTTTTCCCTACAAAAGATCAAGTTGTAGACATTTTCACAAAGTCTCTTACAAAAGCGAAGTTTTCCAAACTTTGATCTATGTATAGGAGTTTAGGAAGTTGTCATTAAGGGGGGATAGGCTCTAATGTCTCCTTCCTTCTCCTGTTGTGTCACCATTGTAAATCCTTCAATCCTATCCCAATTTTTTCTTAAGGGGGGATATTAGGATATTTAGACACTTAGGAGTTAGTTAAGATCTACTTGGTTTAATGTGTCGTTAGGTAAAAGTGTGTTTCTTAGTGTGTTTATTTAGTATGCGTTAGTATGCATTTGTCGTTAGGAAATCTGGCGGTCACAATATGTTCCCGACATAGAGTGATACGACGGTTCATACTCTCCTCGATCTTAATGACCATTGATCCATGGTTTAACACCCAATTGGACCATGATCTCTATTTAAAGTGCATGGAGGGTCATTTGCCGATGGTCGATTATGAGAAACTCTCTTGTAAAATATCTCTGTAATATTTTTCTTTTGCATTAATAAACTGATCCAAGTGGCCGCGTTGGTTGGGGCCATGGATGTTTCCACGTAGAGGTTTTACCACGTGAAAACATCGGTGTGTTGATCTTTGATCTAGTTATGTGAGTGGTTACTGAAGGTGTTCGTCCTTTGTTGGAATACTTGTGTTGTCTAACACTTGGCTTCTACCATGGCCATGACCATGCTCTTGATTTCTTGCTTTATTGAATATTCCCATTCCTTTAGAATTGTCATTGTATGTGCCTCTTCCTCTTGTACGTTCATTGTAAGTACCTCTTCCTCCTGATTTTTTTTTTTTTTGAGTTGGTGAAGAAAATATTTTCCCCTAATTTCTTCTTTTTACCAAAGGTTTTGTCATGTTAGGCCAACAAGTCACTAAGGGAATCAAAAGTTTGATTCTTTAATTTATTAGTGATTTGTAATTTCCAAAAAATGTTTATAAGAGGGTGACAAACCATTGATCAAGATTGAAGTCATAAAACTTTATTCCACATCCTTAAATATGCTTTTTAGTATTTCCATTCTAATATTTTTTAAATGAGATATGTACTCCAAAACATTCCCCCCTTCAATGAATCTTTCTTTAAGTAACTTTATATGAAGATCAACCCGTTTTTATTCACGTTTAGAGTGAAACATTTTCTTAAACATTTTCCATTCATTCCATTTATTAGTCACATTTTTAATGTGTACAAATATTTCATCCATTACAAAATATCTCAAAAGTGCAAGTGCCTTTTCCTCTTTCAAATCCCATTTTGTCAATTCTCTAGCATCAATAGGTTTAATTGGATCTTTATCACCACTANCATGTTAGGCCAACAAGTCACTAAGGGAATCAAAAGTTTGATTCTTTAATTTATTAGTGATTTGTAATTTCCAAAAAATGTTTATAAGAGGGTGACAAACCATTGATCAAGATTGAAGTCATAAAACTTTATTCCACATCCTTAAATATGCTTTTTAGTATTTCCATTCTAATATTTTTTAAATGAGATATGTACTCCAAAACATTCCCCCCTTCAATGAATCTTTCTTTAAGTAACTTTATATGAAGATCAACCCGTTTTTATTCACGTTTAGAGTGAAACATTTTCTTAAACATTTTCCATTCATTCCATTTATTAGTCACATTTTTAATGTGTACAAATATTTCATCCATTACAAAATATCTCAAAAGTGCAAGTGCCTTTTCCTCTTTCAAATCCCATTTTGTCAATTCTCTAGCATCAATAGGTTTAATTGGATCTTTATCACCACTACATACATCTTTCCATGACTGATTATAAATTAATGTGATTTGCATGTGATGAATCCAAGCGCTATAGTTCTTGGGCCCATCCAATTTGTCTGAATCAATGAATACATTTACCAATTTAGACATGATGAGTTGCTTATGAAGTGCACATAGAAAAAAATGAAGATTATCAAGCACAAGAGAAACGATAGACACTGTAAAACACTGTTATAGGGGATTGGCCTTGACCCTCTTATAGGCCCGATGAAAGAAATCATTGATACAAATTTTCAATTGACTCTTATCAACGTTTCAATTACAAGTTACAAATATTTTTCAATTTTTTCAAACTTTTAAAATTTGACAGAATACATGATTGACATGCCTCCCTTTGAAGTGAACAACCTTGTTCAATACTTCAATTACATATTCCAATTTCATCAAGCTTTCAAAATTTGACACAATAATATCTTTCAATAAAATGAGTTTACCCCCTTTGAAGTAGAGAAAGCTTCAAACCAAGACTTCAACACACACACACACACACACACACACACACACACATATAGCTCCCACTTTTTGGTTAATAGAAAGCTTTAGTATATTTTTTTTTGCAAAAAGTCTTTTACAAGTGTCTTTACCTCCTTTTTTTTTACTTACCCCTTTTGGTTTTTTCAAAAGTAATAAAATATTAGTTCAATGAACTATGGATACACAATCAAGAGATTCCATTCCATGAATATTTATTTTGTAAGTGTGCAAATATGTTCCAAGAAAATTGATTTAGATATAGTGAAGGAGCATTCTTGTGTATATGGAAAGGCCCAATTTCCTCATAGGCTCCATACACTATTGAAAAACATATTGAACCTCCATTAAGCTACAACACCAGAGGAATCATAAAAGAGTATTGACAATTGGCCTCAGTTAACCAGTGGAAGAGATCCTGAACTTCCTTCTGATTGACTGAAACATACACAACATTGTGATCGAATGGAACAAAGGGCTGCCCTAGGATACTAATTATTTTGTTTGCGACATGGTCACCTCAAGATACGTGCAACACCGAATAATTCATAAGTATTTTCTACCTATGATACCATAAGTAACACACATGTCAAAATTTATGTTCATAAACAATTGCAAAGATCCTAGCTTTATTGATGGGCCAAGTTTTATGGACCCTTCGTAATTCAACCATATTACAAAATATATTTTCCCTGAAGACAACAAACGCCAATATTTTATTAACAGAGCCACCCCTCAATGGATTTCATGATTTTAACCATGTTAAAAGTGAACCTTGATATTTGTTGCACTATAGTTGAGATAACTAGACCATATCTATGCACGTTATCATAGATCTCAAATGTAACGCCCCATATTTGGCCTTAGGTAGTTAAAACTTCAATTTTACTCATCTTAGTAATTCATTGCTTAGTAACTATTTCTTCTCAATTAGATTGATATAGACATTTGAGATGCGTATATCTGAACCTATTTATGTGTTGCATAATGTTATTGTTACTGTTATATGTTCATGACGATGATAGTTATGCGATTTGCTTAAACATGCTAATTTAAATGTGGATTTTCAGTACATGGATACCAGTTCGAAATGATGTTGTGAATGTATAATAGATGTGAGTCATGGTATAAATAAGTATACATTTATTAATTGAATGTAAATACATATATGGATTTTTATATGAAATTATGATGTATATGAGTTATTGGTGAACTAACCTACAGGTTGATGAGCTATGTGATAGCCAAATGAATATAGTGATAAGGTAACTTGGATGTCATAGACATAAAAAAGATAACGTATGTTGTAAGTTGTACTTGTTATTTAATTTATGATTCTAAATATTGCTATGATATGTGGTAAGTGTGGTTTTGACAAGATGCACATCTTTCCTAGAGTGGGTGTTTGATGGCAGGACTCTAAGAACAGTAATTGCATAGTATGGCTTGATATAAGGTGTTGACCTTAGTTCGATCAGGAAGGGTGGAGGTATTTCCCACCAAGTATTCTATTTAATCTAGTTGTATTAGGAGGGGTGGAGTTATTGCCCACTGTTTATCCTCCGAAACCTAGAGTCGTGGGAGGGTTGTGCGAAGCCATACTCCCCTAGATGTGTGACGTCAACTGCTATTTTCCTGTCAGGGAAGCTTGGTCAAGATATACGATTCATATTTTATGAGTGGAATGAAATGAACACAGATTATTATTATTATTAACACATAGACACAATTAACAATAACAAAGATACAATAAAATTGGCTTCTATTCAATAAAGATATATGTTGAAATTGTAAAATGGAGACCGAAACAAGTTTGTTAGAATGGTGGCAGCTTATCTCTGAGAAGATATGTGACAATTGCGCTCATTTGAAAGAAGATGAGTACAATGAGGTTCTGAAAGCCTTTTTCAATAAACATGAAATTCCAAAACCCTAGACATCCAAAAAACTAACCCTAGGAGATGAAGCACCAAAAGTCACGTGGGCCATGTTGGGGTAAGTTGGTACATCAACTTCCCAAGGTCGTAACTTTTTCATATGATCTCTGTTTTAGGTGCACGATAGCCCGTTGGAAATGTCTATCCAATGACTACACATTATGTCGTCAAACTCTAACTTTGACTATAGTTTGACTGTGGCAAGTATTAGAAAAATAGGATCACTGAGCAATAAAATAAAACAAATGCGGAAATAAAACACAGAAGATACACAATACAATAGAGACACAAATATACGTGGTTCACCCAGTGTGGGATACATCCACCAGAGAAATTGCCAGGTCCTTCCTTTTTATTATCCAACAAATGAAGGGATACAACCTACAACACACCCGTTGTAACTTCCTCTTCTTTCTCTCACATTTTCCTCACTTAGAATATAATATTTGCAATAAACACATAGCTGCAATACATTTCCCTCATAAAATAGGGTTTCATTCTAGGGCAAAAAACCCTAACATAACTTCTACCATCAGATCTTCAACCTTATACTAGACGGTCTAGATTTACTATGAAATTCCAATATACATTTACAAGGAAAATTTTCCTTCGAGGGCTTCGCCCCCAAATCCCTGCAAGGGGGGTAACCCCCTCCTGCACTCCCCTGCATGGAGGAGTGTACATTCTTCCGGGGTGTAAAGTCTTCATGGGGTATACACATGGCTGAAAATAAATACCTTTGAATCAGGAAGATAATCAGGCTCCACAATCAACAATCTCCCACTTGGAGACTGATCTCAACAACTCCACCGCTGTTGTATATGCTGGACTATGATCCTTCTAGTACCTGAAAAATTTCTCATGTTCACCTTCATGCTTGAAGACTAACTGAAACTAAGTAGGAACTCAGTTTCTCTCTGGTTACTCCCTTTGCAAACATGTCTGCAAGATTCTAGATAGTGTGTATCTTTTCCAACTTCAAATGTCCATCTTCCAAGATAGATCGTATGAAATGGTATATGAGTTGTATATTCTTAGTATTTGGATGGAAGTTTGAGTTCTTTGCAAGATGAATGGCACTCTCACTGTCACAGTACAACCTGTTATTCTCCTTCCTCTTTCCCAATTCCTCCATAAACCTCTGTAACCAAATCATTTCTTTACTAGCCTTTGTAGAAACAACATACTCTGCTTCCGTTGTTGAAAGTGAAACAACCTTTTGCAATTTTGAAATCCAACTTACTGTTGTTCCACCTATAGTAAAAACATACCCTATGGTTCTCCTCCTGCTATCTTTATCACCTTTCATATTTGAATCAACATATCCCTATAGAACAATGTTTAAACCTCCAAAACATAATGCATGAATAGAAATACCTCTCCAATACCTAAGAATCCACTTTACTGCCTCCCAATGTTCTTTACCTGGATTGTTCATATACCTTCTCATAACTCCCATTGCATGTGCAATATCTGGTCTTGTGCAAACCATCACATACATCAAGCTGCCAACTACTGATGAATAAGGGACCCTGGACATGTATTCTATCTCCTCCTGTGTCTTGGGACACATTTCCTTAGTTAATTTGAAATGGTTGGCCAAAGGTGTACTAACTAGTTCTGCATTCTGCATTAT
>SNQJ01S0029913.1:30666-51074 GCA_010110895.2 Picea sitchensis
ACATACATCAAGCTGCCAACTACTGATGAATAAGGGACCCTGGACATGTATTCTATCTCCTCCTGTGTCTTGGGACACATTTCCTTAGTTAATTTGAAATGGTTGGCCAAAGGTGTACTAACTAGTTTTGCATTCTGCATTCTAAATCTCTCCAACACCTTCTCTATGTACTCACCCTAAGACAATGTCAATTTGTGATTTTTTCCTGTCTCTTATTATTCTCATACCAAGGATTTTATTTGCAGCACCCAAATCCTTTATCGCAAATGAATTAGCTAATTTATTCCTGAGCACATTTATACCCTTCATATTAGACCCTGCAACAAGCATGTCATCTACATACTATAGCAAGATAATATAGCTTCCATTTTCTAACTTTCTAAAATAAACACAGTGATCAGAATGACATCTACTATAACCTTGTTATGTCATAAACCTGTAAAAATTCAAATACCACTGCCTTGGATCTTGCTTTAGGCCATACAATCTCTTCTTCAACCTGCATACCAAATTCTCCTTCCCCTTGACCTCATACCCTTGTGGCTGCTGCATATAAATCTCTTCCTCGAAATCCCCATGGAGAAAAATTGTTTTTACATCTAATTGTTCAAGATGTAAATCTTCTACTACCACAAGACTTAAAGTAGTCCCAATTGAAGTCATTTTAATAACATGATAAAATATTTCATCAAAATATATACCTTTCTTTTGTGCAAACCCATTTACAACAAGTCTAGCCTTGTACCTCTTTTTTCCTCCATCTTCTTCCTTCAACTTGTAAACCCATTTATTCTGCAATGCTATTTTTCCTGTAGGAAACTGAACCAAATCCCAAGTCTGGTTATTTAACAGAGAATCCATTTCCTCTTTCGTGCCTTGCTCCCACTTATTTTTTTTGTCTACCTACATTTCCTCTTCATAACATTCTGGTTCACTAGAATCAATCAACAATAAATAATACAATGAAGGAGAGTATCATTCAGGGGATCTACTTAACCTGGTAGATCTTATAACACTTGCAGGAGTTTGAGGTACCTGCTACTCATGTTGTTATACATTTTGATTTTTTGGTACCTTTGGAATTTCTTTTTCAGTAATCTCATCAAGCACCGTGTATTCTGTTTTTTCTTTTTCCTATTTCTTTCCCTGGAACTGATCTTTGTACATAATATTCTCATTGAATATGAAATCTCTACTCCTAATGATTTTGTTATTTTCATAATCCCATAAGCGATAACCAAAATCATTAACACCGTATCCAATAAAGGTACCCTTGGATTTTTCCTCAAGATTTGTTCTATTTTCTTTATCAATATGGACAAATGCTTCACAACCGAAAGCCTTTAAATATCAATAGTTTACCTTTTTACCTGTCCATGACTCCTATGGAATTCCACCATCTAAAGAGCTTGAAGGTCCTCTGTTTATTAAGTAAACAACAATATCTACAACATCTGCCCAGAACTGTAAGAGAAAACCAACATGCAATCTCATACTCATTGCATGCTCCATGATTGTCCTAATCATCCTTTCCGACACACCATTTTCTTGTGGTGTTCCCGGAATTGTCTTCTCTTTACAAATCCCATGGTATGAACAATAATCATCAAACTCCTTGCTACAATATTCGCCTCCATCGTTTGATCTGAGACATTTCAACCTTTTTCCCGTCTCATTCTCAACCAAAGCTTTCCATTTATTAAAAGTATCAAAAACATCAAAATTTTTTCGAATGCAATAAACCCAAGTTTTTCTAGTTGCATCATCAATAAAAGTAACATAATAATGAGATCCACCAAGATATTATAAATGAGCTGGTCCCCATACATCTGTATGGACAAGATCTAACCTTTCACTCTTCTTTTCTTTTCTGACTCTGAAAAATCTGACTCTCTTCTGTTTTCCATAAACACAATGCTCACATAAATCCAAATCAATTTGTTTAAGATATAGCAACAAATTTCTTCTGTGATGTATCTTCATCCCCTTCTCACTCATGTGTCCAAGCTTATGATGCCACAATGCTGTATACACTCCTGTAGAAGCTAAAGATATAGAAGAGTCAATATTACCACTAAATAAATACAATGTACCTACCTTCTCTCCTTTTTTTTATCACCAGTGATACTTTGGTGACCTTCCACACCTTATCTATAAATATGGATATACAACCTTCACTTGCCAACTACCCTGTTGAAATTTAAATTTTCCTTAGCTATAGAACATGTCTTACCTCTTTCAAAAACCATTGGTTTCTATTCCTTTGCTTTATTTTTACCATTTCCATTCCAACAATCTTGCATGGTGCATCATCACCCAAATGAACCTGTCGAAAATCACCTTGAACATAATATAGAAAATGTTTCCTATGGGGTGTGGCATGAAATGAAGCCCCTGAATATACTACCCAAGACTCATAAATATTATCTATAGAAATAATCAAAACATCTTGTAACACATCACCTATTACATTTGCTTCCTGATTTTTCTCCTGTTGTCCATCTCTTTATTTCTTTGGAGCTCTGCAGTCTTTCTTCAGATGTCCTTTCTTTCCACAATTCCAACACTCTATCTTTCCCAGTATAGATTTGGATCTTCCCTTCCTAGAATTCCTGTGGTTCCTTGAGCCCTTTCCTCTATCCTTTTGTATTCCCATGTTCTCCATGTTTAACGCATTACCCGATGTCTCACATGTTATTTTCCGTCGCATTTCCTCGCTAAGGATAACACGAAAAACATCATCAAATTTTAAAGTGTTTGGACCAGAGACAAAGTTACTTACAACTATGATCAAGCTGTTCCATATTTCTGGCAATGAGCACAAGATTCGAAGATCCCTGACCTGATCATCAAGGTCCACTTTTACAGAACTTAGCTGATTAGTAACTGTATTGAATTCATTTAAATGATATGCAACAAACCCACCTTTTGACATATTCATATTAAATAATATCTTCATTAGAAATACCTTATTGGAAACCGAGGGTTTTTAATACAGTTTATCCAATGTGTCCATCAACTCCTTTGTTGTCTTTTTTTTCAAAATATTGAAATCCACTAACGCTGCCAGGGTCAACCGTATCGTTTCTAGTGCCTTTCTATCAAGAACCTTCCATTCTTATTCCTTCATGGTCGTCGACTTATTTGTTATTCCACCCAATGATTGGAATAGATCCTTCTAATATAAATAATCTTCCATCTGCATCTTCCATAACTGGTAGTTTTGGCCGTTAAATTTCTCGACCCTAAACTTTCCATCTTCTGCCATTTCTCCCACTCGAACCAGGAACCCTCTTTTCTTGTGAGTTACCTTTTTCTATGATACTAGTTGTTAGAAAAATAGGATCACAGAGCAATAAAATAAAACAAATACGAAAATAAAACATAGAAGATACACAATACAATAGAGACACATATATACGTGGTTCACCCAGTGTGAGCTATGTCCACCAGAGAAATTGACAGGTCCTTCCTTTTTATTATCCAACAATTGAAGGGATACAACCTACATCACACCCGTTGTAACTTCATCTTCTTTCTCTCACAGTCTCTTCACTTAGAATACAATATTTGCAATAAATACATAGCCGCAATACATTTCCCTCATGAAAGAGGGTTTCCTTCTAGAGAAAAAAACCCTCACATAACTTCTACCGTAAGATTTGTGACCTTATAATGAATGGTCCAGATTTACTATGAAATTACAATATACATGTACAAGGCAATTTTTTCTTCAGGGGCTTCTCCCTCGAACCCCCGCAGGGGGGGTAACCCCCCTTGCACTTTTCCCACGTGGAGGAGTGTACATTCTTCTGGGGTGTAAATTATTCATGGGGTATAAACACAGATGAAAACAAAGACCTATGAATAAAGAAGATAATCATAATCTTCAACCAACAATGAGCCCTAAAAACACTGTTTCGGGCCTCAAAACGTCCCCAAAAGTTTAGGACCCGAAAACTAGGAAACAAACTGCCAAACTTAAAAACCGCCAAGATGAGACAGTTGAAATAGGTGGGTGGCCACTGACATCCACCTAGATCAATCTTACCCCGTTAGGAAGCAATGGTCTCCACTGTGTTGAGTTCCCCCATTAGATGAGGAAATTTCTTCTGAATTTGGTCCTGGGTGAGCCACTTTCCTTGGTGCAGGAGCTTCACAGCTTTGACAACTTGATAAAGCTAGATCCTCCGCTGGCGAGTGCCCTTGATATGTGTGTCCACGATCTGATCAATGGATTCTTGTTCCATGTAGTCAGGTTTGAGATTTGTTGGTTTTAACTGTTCTTCTATCTCAGAGGTGTCCAATAATGGTGAAAAATATGGCCGAAGAAGATCCACATTGAACACTGGGAGAAAGCCAAGGAAGGGAAATATGGCTGAAGGAGATCCACATTGGATACTGGGTGGAATACAAAGAAGGGTGGAATGTTGAGCTCAAAAGAATCATCGCCCATATCCTTGGTGATGGTGTAAGGTCCATAGCGAAGTGGACAAAGATTTCGATGGGGACTTGTAAGGCATTCTTTCTGGAAGTGGAACCAAAATTTGTCTCCCACTTGAAACTTGTATGGCACCTGGTGTTGATCATGGCATTGCTTGTACTTGGAATTGTATTTCTGTAAAATATCATGAACCTATAAGCAGATGTGTTGGATCTTCTCAATGAACCGGGTGGATTTGTCAGCTTCAGTTTGATCATGGGATGAGTTTTCCTGGGTGGCTGTTACACATTATTTTGGTCACCTCAGTGATCAACTCACAACATGTGCTCATGTTCCCTGAAAATATTAAAAGATAATTTCTCCATGAGAAAAGTGGTTTAATTTTCCTCTTTCAAAAACTATAACAAGGAAGGTCGTCACATCCTGTTGTATGCATGGGGTGCGATGATGCCTGATCATCGCACTCTTCCCTAAAACTGGACCGCAACGTCGTCGTAGGCTTCCTATACATAGGGTGTGATGATGCTTAAGCAAATAAAAAGTCAAAATTCATGAATGTTTTAGAAGAGAATCTTCTAGAAGATTAGGTGGCCTCCGATTGGTTTGGATCTTACTCGCTTCTCTAATTTAGTGGGATCATCCTAATCCCCTCATCCATCTCTCTTTCACCCTATATAAAGAGAGATATATTATGGAAAAGGTTAAGGTTTGCAGGGGCTTGCATATGCATGAAGAGTTATAATACAAATTATGCTTGAGAGATTTTCTTTAGTTCTCTAAGTTAGATTGTGGATCTTCTTCATCAAAGGATGGAGCAAAGGTGTGTGTGTTGGAGCAAAGAGCCATTGAAAGAGACCTTGCAACATCAAGGCATTGGGTTTTATTATCCACTTTCCATTTAATATAATGCAACAATACATTTCTTCCCTATAAATGTGTCTTAACTTTTATTGTATAACTCCTTGATCTTATACATATAATTCATTGGAATATATATATCTTTGTTCTCTCTCTCTCTCTTTGTTGGTTTGTGCTTCTTAAATAGGTTCACTATCCCACAAAATCAAAGAAGGGGCTACAAGGACGACACTAGCAAGGATCAAGCATCGTTTAAAAGGTATGTCACTTGTACCTCTCTAAACTAGTTTATATGACAATGAATTCTAAGGTGAAGTTTGTATTATGTCTTGTTTTGTTCTAGCTTACCATGGAAGTTAGGGAGCTCTGTTTGTGTCCACACTTACCGATTAGTCCGATAACAAAATTGGCGACCATACTAGGATGCAACATTTTTTTGTTTTTTTCCTCTTATTTTCTTTTAGCCTGCCTTTGTTTGGTTAATTTCATTCTCTGAGTCTGTGGGTGATCCATCTTGACTCCCTGGGTCTGAAGGTTCATTGAGAAATTTTGTCTTTCTTCCCATTTTTATTTATTTTCATAGATCGTCGCACTTTACCCTATTGACAACCTACAACGATCCTTTGACATCGCACTTTACTGGTACAGACCAGTGCAATGATGTCACACTGTACCTTATTGACAGCTTGCGATGATCCTAGATCATCACACTGTATTCCTCTGCAACCTGCGACGATTCTTGTAGTAATTTTTGGGTGATAACTGTTTTACTTTCTCTACCCAGTTTTTCCTTTATTGACTGGGATGAACTTCTGACACTAGTGAATGATTTATTTATAACTTTGAAGCCTGCATTTGATTGATTTTCGAAAATTGAAAGTCTTCTTTATAAGCTTTGCAAGTTTTGCTTTTGGTTTCTTGTCACAAGGTTATAATATCGAGATTTTGGTCCTGAGTGCTTGTTTGATAAGGAGTCCTTGATTTCTTCTGGGTTTTGAATTGTTTTTACTTTTTGGATTGATTATTTATTAAAATACATTTTTTGTTTGTATTTGACAAAATGTTTTCTTATAATTTCATTTTTTGTCTACATTGTGAGTTTGATTTGGGAATAGTGTTGAGAATATGCTAGTTTTTTTGGACTATGATTTCTTTTCTTCATTACATCGCTGATCTAATTTGAGAAAGAAAGAAATGAAGTCATTCTTCTTTTTAGTAGTCTTTACAAGAAAATTGTTGCATTCAAATATTGGTAAAGAAGAGAAAAATTGGAAAATTTAGTAGTTTTTGATTATTTGGAATCTTTTTCCTTCAAAAATTGAGAAATTATGTTTCGTAGATTTTGTATTCCAAAAAGAGACACCTTCTCCCTACTGTAATTAGAGTTCATTGAATTAAATGATTGCATATCATCTCTTCTTGCATTTTATTGGGTCAAGGTCAAATACATCATCAGTTTCATTTCCGTTTCCCTTTTGAGTATCAACAACCTTTAAAATACAACGTAATTTTAAAATCTATTAGCAACTTTTATTTTCTAGAACTTTTCTACAACAAAATTAGCTAGGATAACGCTTTGGAATATGTTGTAAGGCACACTCTCCAAAGAATGAAAACACACAATAGTATCTTGTGATAGGGAGAGTTCAAATCCACTTGCTACATTTCATCCCGGGAATCCCTTCTAACACAGGGGTCAATCACGAGGTCGCATTAGGACCGACAAAGTTACTCACCCTGCTTTTTTGGTCTTAGTGTAGAGGTTACGCTTATTATTGGGGGTCACTTAAGAAGAAAATCCTGTGGGGACCTTCTCGAGTTGATTTTGGGCTTAGATACCCTGCCTTTGCATGTGGATCGGATTGTTGACTGTTTCCCTAGGAATCATTGTCGTATTTGGTAACCTTAGTGGCTTATCTCTTTAGAGTATTTACACGAGGTCACTATGGAGGGGAAAGTCTTCACGATACCTGGAATTGACATTAGCCAAACTCACTCGGTCTCCTTGGAGGGTATACCCACGATTATGTGTGGGAGATTGAACCAGGGTGTAAGTCCATTAAACAGGTCGTCAACGTAAATTTTCCACCCGCTTTATCCCAGTCCCTTCTTGTCTTGATTTCACAACGTTGGATTTCATCACCAACTAGTGACTTCAAAATAAAAAGGTTTGTTTGCTTGTTTGATATATAGATTTTATTAGTGAGTGTTGTTTATTTCTCTAGTTGGCCATAGATTTATTTCGTTCTTTATTTGGTGCGGCCAAGATCACCCCTCGTTGTTCACGTAGGATGCAAGGGTTACCTCTGGAATATTCTTCTGAAGGAGAAGTCAATAACCCTAATTCACCAGAGGGTTCTTCTGAAGGAGTATCCAATAACGACGTAGCCTCTGAGATTGGAAGTTCTACTCCATTGGAGGAATCAATACTTCCCGTAAATCCGTTATTGAGTGTTGTACGAGATCCACTTTTTCTTCCGGATAAATTCATCAAGAGACATTGTTGCTGAAGATTATAATGGAATACCTACTAGACCTCACACAAAGTCTGGTGTAGACGATCCCCTTTTCCAGAGTGAGTCGTTTAGAACTCTGGTTCATACTACTGGAATTTTTAATCCTAACTCCGTCCCCGTCCGTTCTTTTTGGAGGACTTCTTCGGGACATGATATTTTTGATAAACTAGAAAGGAGTCCTAATCAAGATATGGAATCACATACTCCTATGAATTCCATTACTTATACAATACCTTTAGATCATTTTACTATCATGACCAATAATGTTGTCACGGTTTCAGACCAATTGTTGGTTGGTTCTCATACAATTCTTCCTCTCCAACTCGCTAACTCTACCATGGTCCCACAAGATACGTCTGTTTCTGTTGGTAATGTGGTAGTCACTCAACCTCCTATTGGAACACAACTTCCGCTTAGATAAAATACGTCACTTCCACCTGGGTATAATGCTTTGAATACTTCCATTGCTAATACTGCCCAAAATCCATTCAGAGGGTCTAATGTTTTTGTTCCTCCTGGGTACAATGCTACTAGTAGTTTTATTCCTACACCTACCCAGGTTCTCTCCAGAGGGCCTAACATTCCTCCTCCACCTTCACCTGGAGGATCTAATCATCCTGGCCATAGTAGCTCCAATCAAGTTGGAGGCACAAGTCATTTTGTCACTTCTGGTTTTCAAGTTCCTATTGGAGGTCAAGCTCAAGTAGGGGGGAAACCTCAAGTAGGAGGCCATAACCCAGTATATGGCCAAAATATCCTTGGATTACAATTTCAACCATGGAATTTTCCTTTCCAAGGAAATCTAAAACCACTTGGGGGAAACCTCCTCAAGTTAATTCTTTTGTACCCCCTAATCTTGGGCAACCATATACAGGTTCTATGAATCCTACTTGGGATCAAAATTTTCAGTCTAATGCTCCTTTCCAAGGAAGCCTACCTAATAAACCAACTCATGTTGGCTATTCGACTCAAAATCCTCCACCACCGAATTTGTCAGGACTTTCTAGCTATCTAGAAGCTGCTTATGGTCCTACTGGTATACCTATGAGACTACCTCCTCAAAAATACCAGTTTCCTCAAGTGAACAAACAATTATCGTTTCTTGCTACTTTGGATTTGCCATATTTATCTAGGATTTTGAATGATCCTATTTTGCATTCTCCTTATTGTCCTGTCATACCTGCGAAATTTCCATCGGATATTCATAAGTTTGACGAACGATCAAGAGAAGAGCCAAATAATCACGTCATGACATTACATCTTTGGTGTTCATCCAACTCCTTGATGGATGACTTTATAAGATTACGTCTTTTCTAATAGACTCTTACGGGTTCGACAACCAAATGGTATATTTAGTTACCACGAGGATTCTTCAATGACTTCAATACCTTAGCCATGGCATTCTTAACACATTACCAATTGCCAATACGATACGAGAGATGAACTTAAATTTTGAGTTCATTTAAACAATTCTCTTCTACTCGCATTTTCGATCATATTCATGGGTGGAGGAGGAGAAGATTCTTAATCAAAGTTCCCCTTCCTGATCAACTATTGTCCGAGTGGTTTACCAAGTCACTCATTGGTCCTATAGCCCATGATGTTTCCATGGGTGGTGTCGTCACTGAAGAGAAGGAAATTAGTCATGCTCAATATTTAGATCTCGTTTATTCACAAATGGGCACACTATATGACTTAATCCCTGATACTCCTTGTCCATCTATGAATCCAACCCCAACACCTCCAGTAGCTTCTCATGCTGTTGATGGTGTGATTGGCACTTTTCATGATGAGACTCAATCTAAACAAGCTAGTCATTCCAATCCCAAGTATACTACTCCTAATGTACAAAATACTCCTCCTCCGACTCCTTCTCCCAGTAAAACCTCCGAAGTTAATTCGGTTCAATATACACCTACCAGTAAAAATCAAAATAAAAAGAAAGGGAAGGGTAAGAACAAGGAGGAAAAAAATAATAATCAACAATCTGAGAAACCCAAGACCCAGCCTACTGATGACAAAGACAAGCACAAAACTCATTATCCTTTCCTTATCTGTGGTGAGGATCATTATACAAAAGATTTTCCACGACGAGCTGAGGTTACTAAGTTCTTGCAAGGGACCAATACACCTCCTACACCCACCATTTTGTCACAACCGTTTCCTTCTCAACAACAGGCCCAATTGGTCATTCATGACCAACCTTCTCCCTCTACCATGTCTTATGTACTTATGTGTAATGGTGACTCCAAGAAGAATGAAGTTGTAGTCGCGACTCGGGCCAAAGATTATTCTCCTTCAAAAGAGAAAGTTGATGATTCACCACCTCCATTGGTTCAACTTCCTCCACCAACTTCACCTCCAAATGGTCCTCTTCATCTCAAACGACCAGTCCTAGATACAATTCTTCGTCCTCATCCCAAGGGAATTGTTCGAAAGTCGTTCTTTAATCCTCATGCACATGCTTCCCGATACCACATTATTATAGAAGACCTTGTGTAAGCACCCTCTGCGATGTCGACTCTCAGAGTCCTTCAAAGTTGTCCTACTCAACGGAAGGAGCTGTTAAATTGGTGGAATTGATCCTACCGATACAAATTTAAAAATCTTTGACTTGGAAGATCATATTCCAAGGCTTCCTCCTCAATTAGCATTTCAAATCCAAGTTGTTGTGGAAAACAAGAATATTTGTCGAACCGTTATCGACGAAGGAGCCTCAACTTGCGTCATGTCCATTACCTGTTGGAAAGCCATTGGGTCTCCTGCCCTTACCGAGTCACACAATACTCTCAAGGATTTTAATGGTATAGGGTTTAAACCTTATGGTGTTCTTCCTTCATTGTCTAATACGTTAGAAGGTAAAGCAGTCAATGTTGAAGTTGAGGTATTTGATGCACCTCTTGATTACAACCTTCTACTTGGCTGTAGTTGGATTGATTCCATGCGAGCAATTGTTTCTACTCTTTTCCGTGTGTTAAGTTTCCCGCACCAAGGAAAAATCATTATTGTCGATCAAGTGACCTTCTTTAATTTGGATTCATGTAATAGAAACGTACCTTTCATTGCAAAAACACCTCTCGGTTATGAGAATGTTGGTGTGGGTCTTTTAAAATATTCATCATTAATGGGTACATTTCCTAGTCCACCACCCGATATTTCTCCTCCTTTTGTCGCCTAGATTAACATGATATCGACCTCTGTTAGTGAAAAATTTGAGTTTTATGACCCATGGATAGTACCTAGCTCTGACGACTGTCTTCGTTATAGTGACCGAATTCCTTTGAGTCTGGTAGAATTGGCTTATCAAGATATTCAATCGACAACTCCTTCTCTTTGTTCTCTCTGTGATACGTCTCCTGATCCGTTTCACATGATATTTCCCACTGATGAGATGATCATGAAAATTATGTCTATGGAAGATAATCCATGGGATGATGGGCATCATCATTCTATTCTCTTCCTGGAACCTGAGACCATAGAGAGTTATCAATGGATTTCAACTTCATCTACCGCTGTTATTATTTCCTCTGTTCTTGAATCAACCCACAAATTTTTGTAAGAAGGGAAGTTAGGCAATATTTCACCTACCATCCCTCTTGATATTTCAATTAAACCCGGAGTCATGGAAAATGTTCACATGAGTGCCTCATGTTCTGCTGATGAGGTTCGTACTTACAAATCCCTTTTCCAAGAATTATGTGACGTTTTCGCCTAGAGTTACGAAGAAATGCCTGGTATTGATCCAGATATTGTTGTACATGAGATTAAGACTTACCCGAACGCTAAAATCGTTCGGAAAAGACTTCTCCCAGTACACCCACACAAATCTGTTTCTATTAAGCTCGAAGTTGAAAAACTTCTTAAAGTCGGTTTTGTATATCCAATGGCTTTGACTGATCGGGTGTCCAATCTTGTTCCGGTTAACAAGAAACAAGGCACGATCCGTGTTTGTGTAGATTATAGGGATATCAACAAAGATTTTCCCAAAGACAATTATCCAACCCCTTTCGTTGACTACATTGTTGACGACTGTGCCAGGAGTGAAATATTCTCCTTGATGGACGGTTTCTTCGACTATAATCAAATCAATATTTTACTTGCGGATCAACATAAGACTGCTTTTATTTTCCCTTGGGGAACCTTCGCATACCGAAAACTACCTTTTGGTCTAAAAAGTGCTGGTGCGACTTTTCAACGCACTATGTATTATTCTTTTCACGACATTAAGCACATTGTACAACCCTACCTAGACGATCTATCGACACATTCTATGCATTATCAAGATCACCCGACACATTTACGGGCCATTTTCCTACGCTGTCGTCATTATCGCATACGGTTGAATCCACACAAATTTGTTTTTTGTGTGGAGTCCAGACGTCTTCTTGGTTTTATTGTGTCTATATATGCGATTAGAGTGGACCCTCTGAAGGTTGAGGCTATCCTCAATTTACCTCCTCCTTCCACACTACGCCAACTCCAAAGTTTGCAAGGGAAGGAATTTTTTTTACATCGATTCATTCCCAACTATGCTGAATTAATGAAAGGATTTACTCGAAGTCTTAAGAAAGGTTACGATTTTTAATGGGATGACACTGCCAACAAAGCCTTTGAAGCTTTGAAACTAGCCTTGATCTGTACACCACTTTTGTTTCCACCTGATTATAGTCGAGATTATTTCTTGTACTTAGCTACTTCGGACTCTACCATTGCTATGGTTCTAGTCCAAGAGGATGATTCGCATGATTCACATGTTATATACTATTTGAATCAGAGTCTCATGACCACCAAAACCAAATATTTACATGTGGAGAAACTGGCCTTGGAAACTGTTCAAGTTGTTCAACGTTTTCATCACTACATCTTATTACACAAAACCACAGTCATTTTCGATTGCAACCCCATGCAACACATCCTTAATCGACAATTGCTGGGGGGAAATACTCTAAATGGATATTTATTCTCCAAGAGTTTTATTTTGAGTTTGAGCGCACCAATTCAAAGAAGTCTTTGGTTTTTACCGAATTGATATGCGACCTTCCCTCTACTAAAACAGAAACAATGGCAGAAGATTCTTTTCTTGATGAATCTCTATTTCTGATCATTTCTGACGACATATGGTATGGAGACATTATCATTTGTCTCCAAACCCAAACTTTTCGGCCTGATATTTCTAGTACAAATCGTCGTCGTATTCGGTATCAAGCCCGCCAATACATTATCCTTGGTGATACCCTTTACCACCGTGGTATTGATTCCATATTTCGACGATGTCTCACCTATGATGAAGCTAATAAATATTTGAATGACTGTCATTCTGGAGCATGTGGTGATCATATGTCTGGGTATTCCACTTCCCAAAAGATCTTACGAGCCAACTATTTCTGGCCTTCATTGTTTAGGGATTGCATTATTGTTGTCGAGAAATGTCACTCTTGTCAAACCTACAACAATAAGATCGGATCTCATCTTGTTCCCTTACACCCTGTAGTTTTCATTGGTCCATTCACTAAATGGGGCATTGACTTCATGACATGTAACCCTCACTCGGCCGAGGGGCATGGATACATCATCGTAGTCATATATTATTTCACTAAGTGGGCCAAGGCGATGCCTACACTTGATAATACCGAGAAAACTGCAGCATTATTCATATTCAATCATATCATTACTAGATTTGGTGTCCCTCAAGCCATTGTCACTGACCACGATAGTCATTTTCGCAACTTCATGATGTCTAAACTTACTAAGAAGTTGGGTCTTCGACATGAAAACTCAAACCCTTATTATCCGCAGGCCAATGGCCAGGTTGAAGCAATTAACAAAGTTCTCACTACTATGCTTCAACTGATGGTAGGAATTCACAAGTCAAGTTGGCACATGATTCTTTTCTCGAAATTATGGGCCTATCAAACATCCGTTAATTCTGCCAAGGGGTTCACACCTTTCCAATTAGTATATGGTATTGAATCAATTTTGTCGATTGAATGTGAAATCCCATCTTTGAAACTAGCTGTCGAACTTCTCCCTAACACCTTAGCTAAAGAGGAACATCTTTTGTATTTGATGCAATTAGATGAGACTCGCCGTGATGTTCACTTAGTCATTGAAACTAAAAAAAAGCGTGTCAAATCTCAATATGACAAGCATGTTAAACCACATGTATTTTCTGAGGGTGATTTGGTTCTTCTCTGCGAACAAGATCATGACTTATTAGGGGCCGGTAAATTCGAGCCCATGTGGCATGGCCCTTATATTATGAAACAAGTGTTGGAGAAAGGGGCTTATGAGCTAGTAGATTATGATGGAATTCCTTTGAGTGAACCCAAGAATGGGCTTTACTTGAAGAAGTACTATCCTTAAACTATTTTTGCATAAGTTTTGTGTATTTTTAGTGTATCATACTCTTGTGTGCTTTTTCGTTTTTGGTTCCTCCTTTCAACTGCTTACCTTGCATTGTGCTTGGTTTCCAGATGTCGGTGTATTCTCTACCCTATATTGGCTTTTCTGATGGTGCTAGTCGCAGTACTTAAAACTTAGCGTCTGCTGCTTGGGAAATCTATGCACCCACAGATGAATTGATCAGTCTACATGGCGTTTTCCTTGGTCGCGCAACTAATAATATCATGGAATATAATGCAATTATTGAATTGTTAACTGACATCGTTTCACTTGGCATCCATCATCTTATTGTATGACTTGATTCACAGTTAGTAGTACTACAGTTGAGTAACATTTATTCCATCCGAAGTCCTACTTTGTTAAGGGTATATTTACAAATTCGCCTCTTGGAAATACATTTTGATTACATTGAGTATCAACATATTCCTAGATGTCTAAATACATTGACAGGTTCATTGGCTAATTATGTGTTAGACAAACATTTGAGACATTTATAAAACCAATCACACTTTTTACAAAAACAAGTAAGCCAATAGGAATTTTATATTTATAATGATAAAAGTTACAAAAAAGTTTTTGTCCAAAGACCAAAATATCAAAAAGTGAAGCTCATGGCTTCATGTACAAAAAACATCAAGGATGTTTCTCTCTGTAACAAGCGACTTCCTGTGCCACTTTATGGATTAGTTGACCAATAGATGCAGATACACCCACTGTGTGGCCTTGATAATGCCTAGGAAGTTCATCCACCGCGACATCAAGGACATTCATGGTTAGTCCCTCCAGGTTTTGTTCAATAGCCTCGAGATCCATGATAGCTACCCCTACTACAATACCTCTCTCTCCTCTCCTCTGGATGGGAGATGATCCCAGAGGAAGATAAGGCCCCACATTTGCATTATTGAGAGAACTTGATTAGTCTTGGATAAATGAAAAAAAAAACATTTATATAATTAAAATATCAAAAACATTATATAAAAAAAATATCAAAAACATTATATAAAAAAAAATTTCCTTCTTACCTATGTGCCCCCATTGAGATCCCTTGGGAAGAGCTAAATCAGGATCCCCACAGAAATCCGTCCCGACATATGCATAGTCTTCCACCATGAGTATCTGATTCCTCAGCCATTGGAAGAAAATATCGCCATACTTGATGATAGGAACACCACCATGAAGAGCCATTAGATCCACCCACCTCTTCATCCATGGATCTTGTGGAGAGGGTATACCCCACTCCACCTGTAGACGTAGGACATGAACTCTCTCCAAGAAGGACACCAAAATGGACCTGTATCCAAATTGTTTCAACCGATCGTTTCAACACTTTGTGAGTTGTTTTTTCATGCTTTTCAGGACACCCTCACACTAGTTAAAGACCCTGGGTTACATGCACTCTATCGCATACTGAAAATGGATTTTCAAATCCATATGGGGATCTGCACTCCCTGCCATGCGGGTAATGGTGTAAAGGATAGTACGCAACGGTAAATATCGAACATCTATGATGGCTACCTTGCCACTGTGTTTTTCTATACCTGGCACACAATGGTGGTGAACATAGTAATCCATAGGTTCTCCCCCACCCCTATTTTCTGTGAGTGATACTCATGAACCACGATGAGACAACCCTGTCAGAAAGTAGATATCCTCTATATCTAATGTGAGTGTATGGACACCCGCGCAAAAGGCTTGTTCGTTCACATCCCACATGTGAACCAAATACTCTGGCAACCTTAGTTGGGCTATCATGCCTTGAATCTTGAAAAAATTGAGTAAACCACATTTCCTTAGCGCCATAACTATGCTTGGGTCATTCCTGGAAAAATAATCCTCTTCCTCATGCTCTCGCTCATGCCACTCAAGCATCTAGACCGAAAATCCTTCGAAGGAACATTAAGAGAAGATTAGAAACATAAAAAATTCATTCCTGGGGGTTTTGCTAGTTAGATTTATCTTTTCAAAATTTTGATTGCAGTCATCGCAGGGCTGTGCGTTCACGTAGAGTGATGTTGTCGCACCCTGTCTATGGGGTCTCCTGCGATGATTTAGGATCATCGTAGTTCACGATACAGTGGACATGCGACGATCTCAACGTGCAGGTAGCCCCAAAAAATCGACTTAAAATTCAAATTTAACCTATGAAAACAAAATTTGAAACCATGAAAGGATAAAGAAGAAGAATATTACTTGTTTGATGGAGACGGTTTACAAAATGATCCACCACATGCTCCGAAATCGACAGTTGAAAATTGGGATAAAAAGAGGGTTTTGGGGCACTATGTGGGTAAATTTGCAAATGAAATGGTAAAATGGTGTTTTGGCTTATTTTATTGTTTTTTACCACTTTTTATTGCAAAATTAAATTATTTTTATATTTTATCCGTGCCCTAAAGTCTAACCAATGTTGTGAAGTGTTGACTATTGCATATTAAAAGGTCTAGGGATGAGACGTTTGAACAGGGGTCCACCCTTTGTGATTTTGTTTTGCATATTTTTCTTATGTATAGATGCTTTTAGGTTTTTTTAGGAAAAACTTCGAGCATAGTCTTAATTATTTCTCACACTCGTGAAACCATGATAATGTAATCGAGTAATCTTTTGTTGTTTTTTTCGAACTCGCATTGGTAATACGAAAAATGAAACATGTGGAGTATCCTTTAAGCTCTTTTAAAGTTCCCTAAACATGAAAATATGGCTAAGCGATCTTGTTCTTTTCATGCTCGTAAAAGTATTTAAAGAAGACATCTGATGAGCGGTAGGTTATCTCTTTTTCGATCTCGTGAGACTAACTTATGAAAAAGGACCCTATGGAGTTCTTTTTAAGTGTTTTTTAGACTCTCTAAAAATGAAAAACCCCTGATTTTTCTTTCTTTGGACTCATTAAACAAACATTGAAAGACCCATATGGGATCAAACCACTCCTTCTTAGGGTTCATTAAACATACTCGAAGGGACTCATCCTAAGGATGAGATTACATTTACAAGCATATGTTATCCTCCTCAATCTTGCGTAAAAATAAAGAGGTACTCTCCATAAATGGTGGGGGAAAATTGGGAAATAAATGTGTCTTTGTATTTGTGTTAGCGATAGTAATAGTCGCTCTTGAACATGACACCCTCCTTCATCATTGTACCTGGGTTGGGAAATCCATTTTTCTCTCGTTTGACCATCTACAAGTCCATACGTTCGGTCCTCCTTGAGTTAATGATGCCAAGACAACTGTTGTGTCATTCATATGTTCAAGAGAAGTCCAACCTTCTATTGAGTCGGTCATCTGCAGTTATAAATTTTCTACCATATCGACCTTCCCTGAGTCAGTTATGAATCACTTCATACTCTGATCTACTTCAATTCTGTTAAATATTTCATGTCATTGATAGGGGATACATCAAGGCCCTCCTATGACGAGTATTTTCCTGTCAACTTAAACTCATTATCCGGGAACAAGATTTAGAAATCATTTAGTTCCTTAGATCCTGCATGCCTCAATGGAAGGTTTCTTTGCTTTCAACAGTGGGCTCACATCATTGACCCCTGATTGAAATATTTCATCAAGTGTTCGACTTCAAATCATTCACATTCATTGGATTGTACTAGAGTACCTTGGGAGTCATTGACATCAATGGTGATTCCCTCGCACTTGTTAACGGTTTCATTAATGACCGGTAATCAAGTGGTTTCTACCATGTTCGACTTCAACACCTGTAATCACATAGATCCATTGTGTATGTCTTGTGGCTATGTCCAAATTTGAATTCTTTTAGAGCATAGATCCACAATGTATTTCTGGTGGCTATGCTGAATCATGATGACATGGATCCACAGTGTATATTTAGTGGCCATGGCTCATTTGAAACTTATGATTGGAGTCACTTTTAGTCTGAGCATGGGAATTCCTACCTCAGAAGATGGTATGTTATTATGCAGATGCTTGATTGTTTGCAGGCTCCCAATCGATGCACTTTTTGTTTTTGACCCACACATTCTACAAAGTATTTCAACTGTCACAAGTTCCAGTTTCATACTTTGTGGGGCATTCTGTTACAAATTATTTTTTTCACCTTAGTGATCAACTGACAACATGTTCTCATGTTCCATGAAAATATTAAAAGAGACTTTAAAAGAGACTTTATCCATGAGAAAAGTGGTTTGCTTTTCCTCTTTCAAAAACTATAACAAGAAAGGTCGTTGCATCTTGCTTTATGAATGGGGTGTGGTGATGCCTGATCGTCACACTCTGCACTAAAAATGGACTGTGACATAATCGCAGGCTGCATGTACATAGGGTGCGATGATGCTTAAGCAAAGGAAAAGTCAAAATTCACGAATGTTCTAGAAGGGAATATTCTAGAAGATGAGGTGGCCTCCGATTGGTTTGGATATTGCTCTCTTCTCTAATTTAGTGGGATCACCTTTATCCCCTCATCCATCTCTCTTTCACCCTATATAAAGAGGAAAATCTTATGGAAAAAGTTAAGGTTTTCAAGGGCTTGCATATGCATGAAGAGTTCTACTACAGATTATGCTTGAGATATTTGCTTTAGTTCTCTAAGTCAGATTGTGGATATTCTTCATCAAAGGCTTTGGAGCAAGGGTGTGTGTGTTGGAGAAAAGAGCCATTGAAATGGACCCAATGGTTGAAATCCCAACCCCACTTGAAAGTCATTGTGGTCGGTTGAGCTATGTAGGGATTTGTTTTAGCTGTGATGAACATAGGGAAGAATTTCATCCCATGTGCGTGGGTGCTTGAAATTGTACATGCGAAAGATATGTACGATCATTCGGTTGGCGAACTCAATTTGGCCATCCATCTGGGGGTGAAAGGAAATGGATTTGGTGAGCTTGGTGTCCAACAGTGACCATAGGATTGACCAAAATGTGCGGAGGAACCGACTATCCTGATCTAAGATAATGGTTTGTGGTATCCCAAAATGTACCCACACTCGTTCAAATAAGAGCTTGGAAGTAGACTCCATTGTGATGATTTTCTTGTAGGCGTCCATAATTGCCATCTTGAAAAACGATCAACAACAACAAAAACACAGTCATTTCCCCACTTGGTGGACGAAAGACCCGACATGTAGCCCATTGAGATGGATTCCCAGCGCCTATCAGGAGTAAGCATAGGGGTGTACATGCCTTGTTTCTTAGTGTTCGGTTTGGCAATAGCACAGGAAGTGCAGGACCATATATACTTGCTGATATCCTGTCAAAGTTTCGGCCAATAGAAATGTTGTTGCGGGACTCCCACTATATTTTCAATGGCGAAGTGTCATGCTACCTGACTGTTGTGGGCTTTGCAAATCAGCTTCGCTCGCTCGCTTGATGGAATGCAGAGATGGCCCAGATGGCACAACAACCCATCCTGAAGATGGAAATTTGTGACAACTTTGTTTTCACCCAACATCTGGTAGGTGGTGGTCAAGTCAGGATCTTTCTCATAGAGTTGGGGCCATCTTAAGGTCTCATGGCCGCAAGAGTCTAGCACCTTGGTGAGTGCCGTGACTGGAGGTCCGTTGAAGAAATCAACGACACATTTGGTACTTCCTGTCTTATTCTTGATGTTGAGGTAGAATTGTTGCATGTATGTGGCACTACTTGGTCCCTTTCATGTTGCAGTGTAGTCCATTTTGTATACAAGTCGTCATAGCTTTCAATAGGGTAGTATTGTTCCTTAATATCATCCCTAAAGGACTCCTAGGTGAGTGTGATTGTAAATAATGAGGGTTCCTCAGTTTCCTTTTTCTCAGGGAAAGTGTCCCACCAATGTTTGACATGGGGGACGAATTTGAGGAGTGCAAAAGTAATATTTTCTCTATTCGAAAAGTTATGGACAGAAAAATACCCTTTTAGCAGATTCAACCATTTGTCTACAACATCTGCATCTATCTGACCTTCAAATATATGAATATCAAAGTTGATCTTTACCTTGAAGGGGGCGACACCTCTACTCGAGGAAGATGTGTTTCCTGTTGGTAGACATCGAAGGATTTGTGTAAAATTATCTATCATCTCATTCCTCTGTTGCATGAGGGTTTCTTTTAAGAACCAAATATCAATATAGCATAGAAAAACCTCATAAAAAGTACTCAACGCCTTGAAAAAGAGATAATTTCAAATAATAAGCCTCTTCGAGGGGGCAACCTCCTTTTACCCCACTTAAATGTTCAAGTACAAGATGATT
>SNQJ01S0029913.1:52255-77262 GCA_010110895.2 Picea sitchensis
AGTACTCAACACCTTGAAAAAGAGATAATTTCAGATAATAATCCTCTTCGAGGGGGCAACCTCCTTTTACCCCACTTAAATGTTCAAGTACAAGATGATTCAAAATGAAAATTAACTCCTTGGTATATATATAGGAGACTAGAAGGTATAATTACAACTAATGGCCTAAAGCCGATAAAAATAAAATAACATTACTAATATAATATGCCCCAATTAAGGGGTAATGAGCCAATATTAGGTCTTAACAGTTTCCACGAGCAACAATTTGAAAGGATCTACTGTCCTATCATATTTATTTTCTCCCACCATGGAAAGTCGCTTGGGTGTGGTAGAGATATTGCCCTCAAAAGAAACAATCCTGAGACCCAACTCTTTAGACCCTGACCTCATCGGGGACATGCACTAAGAACAACAAGGAGAAGACCACTCTGATACCACTGATACATATTTTATGAGTGGAACGAAATGAAAACAAATTATTATTATTATTATTAACACATAGACACAATGAATAATAACAGAGATACAATAAAACTGGCTTCTATTCAATAAATAAATATGCTGAAACTGTAAAATGCAGACTGAAACAAGCTTGCTAGAATGGTGGTGGCTTGTTTCTGGGAAGAGATGTGATGGCTACGCTCATTCACAAGAAGATGAGTACAATGAGGCTCTGAAATCATTTTTTCAATAAACATGAAATTACAAAACCCTAAACATAAAAAAACCTAACCCTAGGAGATGAAGCACCAAAATTCATGTGGGCCCCGTTGGGGTAAGTTGGTACATCAAATTCCCATGGTCGTAACTTTTGCATAAGATCTCGATTTTAGGTGCATGTGTTGGTTGCTTATTTGATTTATACCTTTAACATGATTGACCCAGGTTCAAGTCTACTAGGGATCCAACAAAGCCTCTAAAACTATCCCCCTCCTGGTAAACCAGAAGGCAACGCATTACACATAGTGTACTGCGCAATCTCACCTGAGATAGTTCTATGGGTGGCTGCAAGGCTCAGGTGCTTGCAACCTGGGAATGAGTGGGGATATGGGATTGTACTATGTGATCTTCAGTTAATTACTATATCATTCATATATCTTAGTTATTCTTTTGTTCTTTATCCATGCATGTAAATCAACAGATCTAACTATTTCATCAAAACATTCCTCTAGATAAAACCATTGACAACAAAGACAAAAACAATGAACATTCCCCATAACACATGATTTACTGTGGTTCACCCCCTCCTAGGATACGTCCACAAATATTTGACTCTTAAGCTCTTGTATTATGGTTCTGTCAGATATGGCGTCGCGTGCACTAAACTTTGTTCATACATTCACAGAACAAACTCCATGACCTTTGCGAGGATGACTAGATCATACCAGGTTCCTCAGCCCGCGATCTAACCCTCAAGGTCTAGTTACCATGCCCTCCCATAGCTCAACAAATTACAAAAAGGTACCATATTATAGTGGTGTTACATACCCGTTACTCTATCTCACGTGAGTAACTCATAACAACCATCAAAACCACATCCACAAACAACAACCCCCCCTAGACCTTCTTGGTGTCTATTTATATCTATTCTTGGCTCCTCAACCATTATATTCTCTTAGCAACACCCTAACCTAATTATGTCTTCTTGCATGATGACCTTGCACACTTTACTCCTATGCCTGCGCTTTTGTCCAATTCTTTTCCTTCCAGTTCTCTTTCTTTCCCTTTTTCTTGCATGCACACCTCACATGCTTTTCTGCCAACTGTCTTTCCTCCTTGTCGTGCCTTTTCGCCAAAATGGGCCCGTGCCCAATAGGACCCAAACACTAACATTGTGACTCATCTCGAGTCACTTCCAGACTTATGCACTGTCACTGCTTGCTTCCTGCTTCGGATACTGCCTGCTGCAATTCGTCATACATTTTTGTTATCCGTTGGCATTGCTATTAAGCCTGATTTATCTTTTCGGCCATAGTGGTGACAACCTGTTCTGTGATAAGAGACTGTAACATCTCTCCTCCCTCGGCTCCGATATTCTCAATGATATTCTTAGCTGCATATCTCTCCATGATCAGCTGCTCCGCCTTTTATTGCAGAGGCTCCAACAACCCCTGTCTTGCTGTCTTCTGTGCTTGCAACACTTTCTCTTCCAACTGCAGAGCCTTCAATTTAGTGGCAGTCTTGATATTTTCTGGCAGTGACACTATTTTCTGTCGGTGCTTCACTTTCACCATTGCTGTGTGGATTTTGGTTTCCTTCTCTTTCATTTCCCGGAGGCTTCCATCCTCTAGGAGGTGAGTTCAGAGATGTGCGCTCTTGTCTAACAACTTGGTGACTGCATGTATGCTTTGGTCGATGCTCTCTGCAGCTTCTGTTGCCTCATGTTCTTGCTGCGCTCTGACTTATGGAGGACTAGTGGGTGTGACATGCTCCTACAACTCTTTAATATTATCCTTATATTCCTGGATAGTATGCTCTATCCTGCGCAAGTTCTCTTCCGATGACTCTTCCTCCTCGTTTGTTTTTTCAGGAATTGCTTGAAACAACATGTGGATTTGATGCTCCATCTCTTCCACTTTTTGTTGTGCTTCCAGGTTGAGGGATTCCTTCATCAATATATTCTCTCTCTGGGCTACCTGTATATTTGTGGTGTCCTCTCTTTCTTTGGACTGAATCTACTACATGACGCTCACCTGAAGTTTATACAACTCTTTTGTTGGAATCTTGGAAAATGCCACATCCAACGTATCGATGTCTTTGAGGGGTTTTTGTGCTGTTTCTTCATCAATGAACATCATCTTCGGTGTGATGATTAAATTGGTGCTCGCCTGCGTTGCAAAATTTACTGTCTCAGGCAGTGGCACTCCTTCCTTCGCCTGCGTTGCAAAATTTACTGTCTCAGGCAGTGGCACTCCTTCCTTAGCCTGCGTGAGTGTTTCATTTGGTGCCTGTGCTACCCCAATCCTTAGTTGCTCCAACGTAGTTTTTACCTCTTGCAATTGATCTGGGATTGAAGCCCTGTGCTTCTCTGCATTCTCCCATACTTTGGCCAGTATCTTGTTGACTGTTGTTTCCACTAACTCCACATCATCCGGGGTTAGTGATATATGGATTTGTGGCTTATGGGCCTTCACCTTCATTCGGCCAGCACCGGTGTGCTCCCCTGGCCACTTCTCCTGGGTGGTTGATGGGTCAGGACTAGTGGGCCTCTGGGTATCTCCTGTAGTGGTTGGCCTCATTTCTCCTGCCTCAGGAATCTTCTGGGTTCCTGTCCCCTATTCTTCCTCCTCAGGGATTTCCTATGTCCCTATGCTTGTTTCTTCCATGCACACTTCTTCCGTTGAGTGTATTGGTGGCTGTTCTGGACGCGATAAATCCTGTGTAGAGCCCCTTGGTGGTCTGTTCGGTGTTCGTGGCTTCTTCTTGGATATGGTGCTTCCCCCCTCTTAGCCTTGGGCACTCCTCTTTTTGGTTCCTGCCTCTTTGGTGCCTGTTTGGTGCGCTGGGGCTAGTCTTCTCTGCATCTGAGTTCGTGAGCTTGGTACTGCTGTTGGAATCTCGGGTACCTTACATTCTCCAGGACACTCCTTGACCTCTCTTTGGATTTCTTCATGCATGACGCATAGTTTATTTGTATCCATTCCTTTTCTTTGTCACTCTTTGCTTGCATCCATAAACTATGGTGCATTACTCTGAAGTTGGCAACCTGTCCAAACTCCTGGATGGTTTCTGGTGTAATGCACCATGTATCTGCAATGAGGTCCTGCATTTATGCGAAGTACCTCGCGAAGATGTCTGTTTTTGTCTTCTTTCTCTTGGGGTTTGCACTACTACGTAATCATATGTATCTTGTTGCGCCACATTTCCCATTTCTCTCCATATACTTGTTGTAGACTGGTTCTTTCCAGCCAATGAGGCCAATGAGGATGAGTAACCACGAGTAGTGGAAATCAAAGCCCCAGTCCTGTGTGTCCTTGCAATACTCCAAGAATTAATTCAGAAGGTATGGGGCCCAAATCATCGAGCTCCCCTTCACACACTGCGCGACAACAGTGACCACACCAACCGATTCTTCCTATTTACGCTACTTTCACATTAGTTTACATCCGATGAGTCTGGTGGAAAACCTTGTCACATGATTGTTGATGTCACTGATCCTGATGACCCCATTGCCTCGCTCTACACCATACTTACCCTTAATTTTTTCTGAGATGGCCTTAGCTCTAGTCTTATCCTTCACGTACTGCTCTAGATTTTCCCCATCCATGGGTAGCCCTGTGATTCCTCCGATGAGGTCCACAGTGATAGGAACCGACCTATCCATCCATAAGATTCCACCATGCACTCGTGCAAGAAGTTGCTTGATGCAGGCATTGATATACTTTCCCTTCCCAAAGTGTGGGACATCGAGTAGATTCATGATGCCTGTGTTGTAAAGCCCAAGGATCCACTGTAATGGCTCTAGCAGTGGCATGCCTCATGAACCTTCTCCTCTGCTTTCCAAATAGTTTTGGGATGCTAGGTTTGAAAATTTTGTGACATCCTCTACATCATGGTCCAAGTACTTGATGGAAGTCACTACGTCGAACATGCCATAATCGATGCACACCCCACTCGAAATATTTATTAGAACCAGGGTCCCTTCTACCTGTGGTTGTGATCCTCTATGTGTGCTTCTCTCAACTTGGCCCTTTTGTTTGGCTTGTGGGGATGAGGCGCCCACCTCTGGTACACCCTCGTGTACAACTGCCTATGCTACCTCTAGTTTGTGGTTCTGTGGAATTGAACCCGTGGCCTGCTTGGCCTGTCGTGAACCTTGTCCCCTCGAGGTGTCAGACTCAGTTCTTTTGGGGTCCTCCTCCATTAGCCCGACAACCTGCGATGGGTTTTGCTCCTCTTCTACCATCACTGGGTTTGTTTCATACTCTGGTGTGTGGATTTTATCCACATACATCACTACAGGTGCCCCTTTCTCACGTGCGTCTGTCGCACGAGAAGTACTTTGCGTGTTCCTTCCGACCCTGCTCGACTCTGCAACTCATGGTGGTGACATTGTGACGGGGTCTAGACTTTAAATTTGTGAAATCGACGAATGCTCGGTCGAATTTTCGCTGTATCTCTCTTTCACTCAACTCTGTGTCTTTCTCCTTAGTAATTGACACAATTATTTTCTTTTCCCCCCTTTTTCCAACTTTATAACAGGACGACGAAGTGACAACTATTCCGCACTGACAATTGTCCCTTTTTCAATTTTAGTGGTGTGTCCTGCTCGTGGTACCATTGTATATGTTAACTATTTTCCTTTGCACCGGGTTTTCAATCTTTTGCCTTTCCGTCGCGCTACGTGCTTTATCTCTGTGTATGGATTGTCGCAATTTCAATCGCCACTGCCAGTTGGCGCTTGAATTCCACAACTGTCCTATTTCGAATTGTCACACTTTCCGACCGTTGGTCCTTTTTCTGGTGCGCTGGATTTTTGAGCACGCGGAGTCCATGGCTTCTATATCCTCTGCTTCTTGTGAAATATTCATATTTCTTTGTGATAACTCAATTAATTGTGCACATGGACTCTTTTTCCTTTTTGTCGCACTGATTTTCTCCTCTGTGTGCGCAGATTTCCGCGCATATATATTTTTTTCTATTGCGCGATAAATTTCAAGTTACGAGTGGTCGAATGTCCTTGTACAACTTCAATCGACTCCCATTGATCATGCCCTTCAATTTTGTCCCTTCCAATTCCTTCAACTATACAAATCCTTCGTTTGTGACAGTCTTGACCTCATATGGTCCGAACCAATGCATTCTGAACTTTCCTGGATGTTGAAAGAACTTGCTGTCATACATTAGGACTAGGTCTACTTCCTTGAAACGTTTTCTCTTGATATGTCAGTCGTGCCAAGTTTTTTCCTTTTCTTTTTGTACTTCTTGGTGAAATCCTACTAGAATCCTATGTTCTTCGATGCTCATCAGTCGACTTAACCTTCCTTGTACTACACCTTGCTCTGTCATTTTTGTAATTGCTGTGAAACGCAGACTTGGCACCAAGAATTCTAAGGGCACCACTGCTTCTTGTCCATACACCAATCTAAATGGTGTCTGCCCTATCAAATTCTTACAGGTATTTCTATATGCCCATAATACTGCTGGTATCTTTGAATCCCAGTCGTCCCTGTTGACATTGCAAATCTTGGTTAGGGAATTCTCTAGAATCTTGTTGAAGGCTTCCATTGTTTCATTTGCCTAAGGATGGTATGGCGTGATTTTTTGATGGTAGACCTTGAATTATTCAGTCAACGCTCTGATAGTGTTTTTGATAAAGTGAGTGCCTTGGTCACTCATTAGGATCCGTGGACATGCAAATCTAGTGAGCAGATGTTCAAACAAGAAGTGTGCTGTTGTCTATGCGCTGCAATATTTAACTGGTGCTGCCTCTGCCCATCTTGAGAGGTATTTCATCGCAGTGATTATGTATCACACACCTGATCTTCTTGCGAGTGGGTGAATTGTCCCAACAAAATCGATATCCCATTTGTCAAACACTTGTAGCATTACTTGTGGATGAAAAGGAATCTCATCCCGTCTGTTTGGTTTTCCAACCCTCTGGAAAACATCACATTGTTGACAATATTCCTTTTCATCCCGATGAATGGCTGGCCACCATAATCCCACGCGCAGTACATTCTGCGCAGTAGATTTGCATGCATAGTGTTCTCCCGCTATTCCTTCATGATCTTCTGCTAATATCTTGGGCCTTTCATGTTCTAGTGCGCACCTTCTCAAGATGTTGTTTGCCCCCATTTTATATAAGTGCCCTGCGATCAACTGGTAGTCGGCTTCTCAGACAACCATATTCTTCCTATGCATAGTGTTAAATTCCTATGGCGCAGTCCCTGTACATAAATACTCAATAATGTCAACAAAATAATCATCCGCGATTTGAACTGAAAATAACTGTGCATCAGGGAAGGTATCCTCTAAGTTTGTAGGATCCTCTCCATTGGTGACCCTTGATAAGTGATCAGGTCCTATGCTCAACTTCCCTAGTTTCACTATGACTTCAAAGTCAAATTCTTGAAACAGTAGTAACCATCGACAGATTCTCCCCCCCAACACTGGCTTGTTCACTAGGTACTTAAGGGATGAATGATCTTTGAACATCTTAAAATGTTTTCCAAGTAGGTAATGCCTGAACTTTTGAAGTGCATATACCATTACTAGACCTTCTCGCTCTGTAGTGTTGTAGTTCTGCTCAGAGTCTGACCATTTTTTTCTTGCAAATGCTATGGGATGGTCAAAATCCCCTACTCCTGGCTGTGCCAGAATATCTCCCAGGGCTATGGCTGATGCATCTACATGCAAATGGAATGCCTTCTCCAAATCTGGAAAGACTAATATGGGTGTTGTGACCATCTTCTCCTTCAGGGTTTCCAATCCTTGCTGTCAGCTCTCATTCCAATGGAATTTAGTATCCTTCTTAAGTAATTTCTCCATCGACGTAGTGATCTGCGCATACCCCTTTATAAATTTTCTGTAATATCCTGTGTGTCCTAATGTGGCCCTTAACTGGTGCACTGATTTCGATGGTGGTAAGTTCACAATTACTGCAATCTTTGTAGGATCCACGATCAAACCTTGTCTACATACCATGTGACCCAATAGAATTCCGAAGGGTGTTCCAAATATACATTTCTTAATGTTTAAGGATATTTTGCATTGCCTGCATCTTTCTAACATCAACCTCAACACCTCTACATGATACTTTAACAAGCTATATACTGTCCAATCGTCCAAATATACCTCCAGAAACTAATGCATGAATTCTTTGAAGGCATCAATGACTACTCTGGAGAAAATTGCTGGTACATTTTTCAGTCCAAAAGGCATGACTGTGTACTAGTAGGATCCCCATGTTGTTGCAAAAGTAATATTGTGTCGATATTATGGTGATATCTTGATTTGGTGGTAGCCTGAGAATCCATCAGTGAATGAGTATGCTTCTTGGCCTCCCACATTTTCTAGGACTTAATCCATAAAGGGTGTAGGGAAGGGGTCATGTAGGCACACATCATTGAGCTTTCTCAGATCTACATAGATTCTTATGCCTCGATTTTTCTCCTGAACTACCATGGGGATTATCCATTCTGATTCTTCTACTGGTTCTATGATTCCTGCTTCCAGCATTCTATCGATTTCTGCTCTTACCTTCTACTTGTAGATGGGGTTCAATTTGTAAGGCCTCTGTCTGATAGGTATTTCCTGCTGTTTGAGAGGGATCTTCATCTCTCCAAGTTCTCCTACAATACCCTTCATTTCGGTAAAGGTCGTTGGGAACAGGTCACTGTACTCGCGCAGTAATTCTGTTATCGTGTCCACTATTTTCTCATCCCAGTAGTCTCCAATGCTGGCCATTTTTGGATTCTCAACTGTCCCAATGTTGACTTTCTTCACCTTGATTGGCACAACAATTACTTATGATTCTAGAGGTGGACCTTCCACTTCTCTTTTTCCTTCAAATTTTTTAAGCTGAATATTGCGTGGATAGTCTTCATCTGGTACTTATTCTCGCACATGGTAGCATGACATCACTGTCTATTTGTTCTGCAGTTGTTCTTTTGTTATGAGTCCAACCTTTGGTTCCTTAATGAATATCACCCCTATTATTTGTTTAAGGGATGCATCTATGTTGGGGTTCTCATGCTCAAATGAGAAAGTGACTGTAAAGTTCTGATGTAGTACTAGCCAGCTTGTAGTTCCTCTGCGGAGTTCCTGGTCTGTATACCAGTTTACTGGGATGCCCTCTAATGTGTGTACAAAATGATGAGGCCATTCTTCTGGGGGTGTCATTTTCCAAAATGCTCTGCACTTCTCCAAGTGTCCTGCTAGTGCCCCCTGTCCATCATATTTCTATTGTTGGTCTTCTTTGTTCTGTGCCAAACCTAATGCGTAATAACCTCTTACATTGGTACTAGTCCTTGATTGTTTCTTTGTGTGTGCCCCACCATCTTGTAGGTGTAGCCTTAAGTGCGATGTCGAGAGATAACAATCTCTGGCTGTCTGATACTTCATCCTCATATCTTATTAGGAATTCTTCCAAGTCGTTGATTCCATGGAAACTTGGAGGTTCTCTGACTTCTATCCCAACCCACCTTACTGCGCGGTCTATTTGGGTGCATCTTCTGGTCGAGACCTCATGTAGGCACTGTTGCCAATTCTCCAGGCCCATGTTTGAGTTGGAAGAACATGATGTGATACTTCTCTATATAAGTACACCATCGATAGTTGGGTTAATGTAATATTCAGTGCGCACGGTGGTCCAATACAGTTGGTTAATTTCTTCCAGATCTAGACATGTTGGTTACACAAATCTTTCGGCTTCTGATGGGTCTAGGGGTGCGATAAACCTGTATTCGTCTGACTCAAATGTCATCTTCCTGGTCTTTAGGTTGCTTATTGCCTGATTGTCAAAGGCCCAATCCAATCCCATTAATGGTGGATATGGTGTTGTGTTGTCCACGATTTCGATTTCTTGTTAAGAATTCTTCCAAGTCTGCCTTAGTGCGCACTCTGTCCAGATCTACTGTCACTCCTTTTAGCCTCCCTATTGGTAGAAATCTGTGTTGGTTTTCTAACTTCAGTTGGACCGGTGAGTAGACTAAGGTAGGTTCTCCCATCCATTTCCATGTCTTTTTGGGAAATACATTCACTTTAGATCCCAGATCTAATATCACATCACCCATGTTAAAATCTATGATGTTGGCAGTCAATCTAAACTCTTGGCTGGTTCTCCTTTTGGCATGGAGGTGATTGACTATCCTCTGTTATAAATTTCCCTCAGATATTGTGGTACATCTATATAACAGATTCTATAATACTATAACAGATGATGGATCCTTAAATAATTGAATACAAGATTGCAGGAAAGTTTTAATACAACTTAATTGGTTTCCCGGGTGGACTTCACTGGTATGGTCCAATGATGATAACATTTCATACGTTCAGACGTCTTGGGTATGTTGCGTGGTAGATGTAGATGCAACATTCTACTTGAGAAATTCTTGTCTGGCCTCCTTAAATGTCTCCTCCTTTTCTGCATCAAATCACTTGGGTGGCTCAATATTTTTCTTAATCCACTGGTGTTGTACTAGTTCTTTTTTAGCCACATCATCTCATGTTTTAGCACCTTCGCGCGTCACTGTGTTGATGTTCCTACCATATTCTATAGCTTCTGTAGAGATCCATTGTACGTTCTGATTGTTCTAATTTCGTTTCTCCTGTATCTTCCCCAACAATGTTGTGAAATCCTCTGTGTCATGATCTGTTGCACAATAATACATACATGTCGTAGGTGGTAGAGGGAATTCTCTTGCATAGTGCCCTGGACGTTGGCAGCTATGGAACAATACTGGACCTCTTTCACGTCAAAAGCCTCCTCTACCTCATCCTCCCCCTCTGTACCCAACGCGAACTCCACACGGTGTATTGTATTGAGGTCCCTAATTATACTGCACAAGGTTATACTGGGGCTGTGCAGTGTTATACCGCGGCTGTGCATTGTTATACTGCTGTGGCACAATAATATACTGTGGTGGGGCATGATTAAATTGAGGTGCATCTTTCCCTATCATCATTTCGTCTTGCACCCTATATGTGTCTGACGTCCTTTCCCGCATCAGATCCATGGTTCTGCAGTCTTTGTCATCGTGGGCTACTGACTTGCAAAAAGTGCAGTAAGCGTTCTTTGGTACTGTCGGGTATTTCTGCATCATAGGAAAATGATATGGATCATGCCCGTGCATATTGCAAATTTCACACTAGGGTCCTTTTGTCAGCAATGGATTTTGCATCCCTATTGCCATATACTGTGCGAATGTTGGACATTCATTCTTATGGTGCCCTTCTATTCTACATGTGGTACACCAAACAACTTCGCACTTGTCCTTGCCCTTATTTTGATTGAGTTGGAAGGTAATATTCTTCAGATCCTCCTTCAACTCCTTTACAACTAGATCTGTCTTGTGGTATTGATTCTCCTCTAGTTGCAAGGCTGTTTGCAAAGCCTCTACTTGAGATTGGAATTTCTGTTGTCTGAGTGGGTATTTCAGGTGTGGTAATAAATAATTCACAAACAGATGCCTATGTTGCATGTCAATCATGGCATACCTCAATTTCCCTTTCAGACGCTTAAATCACTAGTCAATTTCCCAGACAGATTCTCTTGGTTTCTGTCAAATTTCTATCATCTCGTTTATGTATTGATCCTCTGAGATCATATTCTGGAAGTCATTAATCAGTAATTTCTTAATGTTTGTCAGTGTCCTTGTCATCCCAGGTGCATTGTTTACGTCTAGACTCATGTACCAGTCTAGTGCGCGGTCTCTTAGTGTGATATCTAGTTGCACAAGTTTAGTGTCTTCATTAGTGATCTGTTTTGCTTCCCAGATATTTTCACAAATAAACAAGTGTTCCTCAGGGTCTTGTGCTACCTCTCCTCGAAATGCTGGTAACCAAATGGTGGGATCATGTCTTGCCATCCTGAATGATGAGCTGCTACCTCTGAGCGGTGTAGATACTTGACTAATGCTCCTTGAACTGACTCCCCCAGTTGTTGTTCCTTGTGTATATGTACTTCCTTCTGTCTTCCGTCTCTAGAAATTCAGTTTTCTAAATGGTGGTGTTCTCTTTGGTGTGTTAGTCGCACATGGGTTTATGGGTTCCACACTGACATTAATATGGATAGGATTTCTGCCTTTGGTTCTTGTTCTTGGACCTCTCATATTCCTCTCATATGTTGCACGTAGGATTTCTTCAATCTGCTCCAGAGACCGGAGATCGTCTACCTCCTCTTCATCACTTGCCAAGCCTTCCCTCACGGCTATGGCTCTCTTCTTTGTGTTCACCTTGTATTGGTAGGGTACTCCACTGTGCATCGTTTCAACTATCGCCATGATCCTATTGATCTGGTCGTCATCCATCATGATTGGGTCGAAGGCTTCCTCCTTATTTCCTTTATCCCTTTCTCCTTTTTTTGTCAGTGCTTCCCCCCTTCCCCCATGCACACAGGAAAGTTTAGCTGTCTGATTCCATTGTCATTACACCTTTTTTATAGAGAAATATCTTAATAGAAGTATACAACGATCTAATATACCTTCCTCGAGGCCTGTGTAGAAACTCTTGCTCCGCTGCGCTATAGGATTTTGTAGTATCTACTGCAAATTTGGTTATAAAGTCTGCTACAACATTGTCGAGCCAAAAATCTATTGCGCGGGTGAATTTTTTATTCACCTATTGTAACTGCGCGATCTGAACTGAGGTCCACTCTAACTATCGGATCTGATTTTTTGCATGGTTATCCTTCAACTTGAATATCCATTCCTGCAATAAGTGTGGAAAATCACAGAAAAAGACTTCATGCAGATCAGTAAACACATACTTCTCAAGATATTTGCGTGGTGTTACTCTAGGGTTTATGTTATCTTTCTGGGAAAACTCTATCTCCTTTGTTTTCAATGAGATTTCGATCTCTTATTTTGTGGGATTCCATGGTCTCAACATCACTTTATAGGGGCACATTCTCTCACCTTCTTGTCATCCGATTCAGTATTCTTTTGACACACCTTCCGCAGATTTTACAGTCTTTTAACATATCTTCAACATATCCCATCCACTCAATCCTATGTTGTTCCAACCGGAAACACAACCATTTGTTGGTTTCTTATCTGAGTTATACCTTTAACATGATTGACCCATGTCCGGGTCTACTAGGGATCCAACAAAGCCTCTAAAACCATCGGCCCTCTTGGTAAACTAGAAGGCAACGCAGTACACAGAGTCAACTATGCAGTCTCACCCGAGATATTTCTATTGGTGGTTGCAACACTCAGGTGCTTGCATCTTGGGAATGAGTGGGGATATGGGATTGTAATGTGTGATCTTCAGTTAATTACTATATCATTCATCTATCTTAGTTATTCTTCCATTCTTTATCCATGCATGTAAATCAATAGATCTAACTATTTCATCAAAACATTAATCTAGATCTAACCATTGAAAACAAAGATATAAACAATGAGCATTCCACATAACACACGATTTACCGTGGTGCACCCCCTCCTAGGATACATCCACAAAAATTTGGATCTTAATATCTCGTATTATGGTTTTGTTAGATATGGCATCGCGCACACTATAACTCCGTTCATACATTCACAAAACAAAATCCACGACCTTTGTTAGACTCACTATATCGCACCAGGATCCTCAGCGTGCGATCTAACCCTCAAGGTCTAGTTACCATGCCCTCCCATAGCTCAACAACTTACAAAAAGGTATCGGATTATAGTTGTTTTAGAGACCTGTTACTCTATCTCACGTGAGTAACTCATAACAACTATCAAAACCACAACCACAAACAACAACCCCCCCTAGACCTCCTAGGTGTCTATTTATATCTATTCTTGGCTCCTCAACCGTTACATTCTCTTACCAAAACCCTAACCTAGTTAGGTATTCTTGCATGATGGCCTTGCGTGCTTTCCTCCTCTACATTTGCTTTTGTCCATTTCTTTTCCTGCCAGTTGTCTTTCTTTCTCTTCTTCTTGCATGCACACCTTGCATGCTTTTTTGCCAACTGTCTTTCCTCCTCGTCGTGCCTTTTCCCAAAACTGGGCCTGTTCCCAAATACACGATATCTCGTTGGAAAGGTATATCTGAGGAATACACATTATTCCATCAAACTCTAACTTCAATCATAGTTTGACTATGGCGAGCCCTAAAAATATTGTTCATGGCTTCAAAATGGCCACAGAAGTTTAGGACCCGAAAACTAGGAAACAAATTACAAACTAAAAAACTACCAAGATGAGCCATTTGGAATAAGTGGGTGGCCACCAATATCAACCTGGATCAATCCTCCCCCCTTAGGAAGTAATGGTTTCCATTGCGTTGAGTTCCGCCATTAGATGAGTAAATTTCTGCTGAATTTGATCCCGGGTGCCACTTTTCTTGGTGTAGGAGTTGCTCGACTTTGAAAGCCCGATAAATATGGATGCTCTGATGTCGAGTTCCCTTGACCTGTGTGTCCACTATATGATCAACGGATTCTTATTCCATGCAGTCAATTTTGAGCTCTGTTGGTGTCAACTGTTCTTCTATCTCTAAGGTGTCCAATAATGTTGGAAAATATGGTCGAACGAGATCCACATTAAACACTGGGTGCAATCCAAGGAAGGGGGGAATGTTAAGCTCAAAATAATTATCTTCCACCACCTTGGTGATGGTGTAGGGTCCATATCAGAGTGGACGAAGCTTCTAATGGGTCCCTGTAAGGAGTTATTTCTGTAAGTGCAACCAAAAATTTTCTCCCACCTAAAACTTATGTGGCATCCAGTGTTGATCATGATGCTGATTGTACTTGGCATTGAACTTCTGTAAAATATCATGAACCTGCTGGAAGATGTGTTGGATCTGCTCAATGAACTGTGTGGATTTTTCAACTTCAGTTTGAGCATGGGATGAGTCTACCTGGGTGGTCGCAAGGGGTAGTGAAACATCCATGGGACCCAATGGTTGAAATGCCAACCCCACCTAAAAGGGGTTGTGGTCGGTTGAGCTATGCAGGGATCTACTGTAGTTTTGATAAACATAGAGAATACTCTCATCCCATGTGTGGGGGTGCTTGTAATTTTACATGCGCATGATATGCACGATTATTCGGTTGACGACCTCAGTTTGACTATCTGTTTGGGGGTGGAAGGAAGTGGATTTGGTGATCTTGGTGTTCAACAATGACCAGAGGATTGACCAGAATGTGTTGAGGAACCAATTGTACCAATATGAGATAATGGTTTGTGGTAACCCAAAATGTACCCACACTCGTTCAAAGAAGAGATTGGTAGTGGCCTTCGCTGTGATGCTCTTCTTGTAGGTGGTCAGAATCACTATCTTGGAAAAATGATAAACAAACACAAAAACACAGTCATTTCCCTGCTTGGTGGACGGAATGCCTGGCATGTAGTCCATTGAGATGGATTACCGAGGCTTGTTAGGAGTAGGCAGAGGGGTGTACATGACTTGTTTCTTAGTGGTTGGTTTGGAAATAACGCAAGAAGTGTAAGTCCTGATATACTTGTTGACATCCTATTGAAGTTTTGACCAATAGAAATGTTGTTGCGGTACTGCCACTATCGTTTCTATGCTGAACTCTCTTGCCACCCGACTATAGTGGGCTTCCCAAAGCAGCTTCGCTTGCTCGCTTGATGGAACACATAGATGGCCTAGATGGCACAACAACCCGTCCTGAAGATGAAAATTAGTGACAGTTGTGTTTTCACCGAACATCTAGTAGGTGGTGGCGAAGTCAAGATCTTTCTCATAGACTTGGGGCCATTTGGATTTCTCGTGGACGCAGGAGTATAGCATTGTGGTGAGTGCTGTGACTGAAGGTCACTTGAGGAAATCAACAAAAAGGTTGGTGTTACGCGTCAAAATTACTCACTTCGATGATGTCTCATTATCATTGTTGCAAGTGTCGCAAGTGTCATAAAAGTCATACTTTCATCTTGTATGTGTCGCATTGCAGACAACATCATAAGAGCACTTAGGAAATCCTCTAATACTTGTTAGAAGATGAAAATATATCATTTCACAAAGTTTACAAGATTTTAACTTGATGAATAATCATCCTAAAAGTATTTTTGGAGATCAGCGCTCCCTGCCCACTTGCAAGGAGCTCTAGCGCTCCTTATCCTCTTATCAGGGAGTGCCACAATGCTTTGTGGCCAACTTTGAGGGAGCACCAATCTGTTGAGATAATTTTGGGAAGAATCCCCGTTATCTCTAAGGACATTTAAGAAGCATCCGAGTCAGTTTGGTTCAAATCAAAGTTCAAGGATGGATTTAAGGGGAATCCCACAACTGATGGAGTCAAATCCTCAACTTATCCCAAGAATAGCCAAGATGGTTGAGCCTCTCAAATCCTATATAAGGAGGCATTCTCATGGTGAAAGGAGGAGAATAATCAATGAAAAGTATTGTCATTCTAATCGTGGATATTTTGAGAAAGGGGTTAGACAAGGACGACTTGGTGAGGTTGTTGCATCTGCATCTACAATTTGTAAGCACCTTGTTTTGGTTCTCATTAATATATATGCTTGACATGTTTCCTTCAAGTTTGTGTACATTTTCATGGGATTGTCTGTTCTTGATGAATCTAGTTTTAAACTAATCATGATAGAATATGAAGTATGCTTTGTCTTTTCTGTCTATTGAATTTCATAACTCATTAAAGGGCTTGAAGATCAAGTGCAACCTGGATCGAGCAAGGAAAAACTTCAGAAAAAGGTACTTATGCTTTCTTACTCTTTTCCCTTGACTAGTTTAGCTACATTTAAAGGAATTTCAGTTTTCAATGTTAACATCTTTCTGTCTTGGTCATAGGGGTGTAAGATCTAAGAGGACATTCACCTATCTACAAGGGAATTTTCCTACAACATAAATTGGTGACTCCACTGGGGAATGAAGCCCATAATTTTGGTTTCTTTCCTTGGTTTTCTGTTAGTCTTTGCCCGTCTTCATATCCTACTCACTATGTGTTTACTCTTTTATACACGTGTTGTTAGACCTGAAGTCATCTTACACATGCTGAGGATCAAGTCTTCCTGAGCTTTTGTTTTCTGGGTTGATACTTTTTCATTCTCAGAAAACAACACCCCCCTTCCCTTACAACTGTAGCATTGATTTCATTATTGGCGCTCCCCTGTAGTGATCTAGGGCTCTGGTGCTTATATAACCAGAGCGCCAATTTTTCCATATTTTGAAAAATTGATGGATGTCTCTGTTGGGTGTGATTTTTTGGTTTTTCCTCCTTCTCAAAATTTTTTCTATCAGAGTGTGTCTTATATAAAACTTGAAACCTCTTTCTTTCTAAGAGTTTTTGGTTCTTTGTTTGGTTTTTGAAGATATTTTCCTTGTTTTGAAAGCACTCTTCCTCTTTGAGATATTGAGTTGGTTTGACACTTTCTCGTTCATCTGATTGTTTGAACGATGTCATAAGGAAGTCCAGATCTATTTGTATTGTTCCATTTGGTCTTTGATTTATATCTTTCCAATAATTTTTTCTTTGTCTGAGTTTTGGTTTTCTTTTTAAAATTAAAAATTTGTTTTTCTTCTTGTTTGATCATTGTGAGAGTGTGCTTTTTGTTTATATGATACTTGTTTCCAATTGTCTAAAACTTCAAATAGTGAAATCTGGTTGGCATAAGAAGCTTGGAATAAAATCAATTGAAGTTCATATTTAAACAAAGATATATCTTTTCATGATTGGATTTTGGATATTAGAATCATTTTCTGAATAGTTTAGCATTGAATTGGATTCTTTTTGAGAGAAATTGCATGAAATATCTACATTTTTTTGTTTGATAGTGAAAAGAAAAATTCTTCTCCTTCCCATAAATAGAAGTTCATTGAAAGAAAAGATTGTTTATCATTTTTCTTATGCTTTTTTGGGAATTGGGTCATAATATCATCAGTTTCACTCTCATTCACCTCTGAGTAAAGAATAACAACAAAAATCAATGCTAATTAAAATCAATCTAGAAACTTGTTCTTGTTAGATTATTCCACCAACAATAGACTAGTATTAGCACTTTGGATTAGGGTGTGAGTAAAACTCTCCAAAGCATTCAAAACAAAAATTAGCATCTTGTGATAGGGAGAGAAAATCCAATTTTCATATAAGAATATTTGGGATCCCCTTCTCACATAGGGGTTACGCACGAGGTTGCGTTCAGGAGAGCCGTGGAGATTATCCCTCCACGGTTTAACCGTTCGTAGTAGTAATATCATATATTGGGGGTTCTTCTTGAGGTCCAACTGTATTCATTTGGTCTCGGTGCTTCATAAATTCCGAATCCGTTCGGGGTCCTCTGGAGTTCTACCGGTCCACTTGTCCTCAGTTCTCTTGAAGGATTTCAGACTTGTTATCCTATCCATATGTTTAGACTAGATTGTCGAATGTACCCACCCAGGGGATGAATACGAGTTGGTGTCTTTAGTTGCCATAATATTTAGGGTCTTTACACAAGGTGACGATGAAGGGAAGTCTTCATTGTACTTGGAACAAATGATGGCCAAACTCACTCGAGCTCCTTGGAGGGTAAATCCATGATTACTGTGTGGAAGCTTGTACCAAGGCATAAGTCCTTTAAGCGGGCCGTGATCATAACTGTTCCACCCGCTCATATCCTAGCCACTTCTCAATTTGATCACGCGATGTTGGATTTCATCACCAACTAGTATGGTCATTGAGAGAAGGTTTTTTTTCTTGTTGGTTCTTCTAGATTTTTTAGAGTGTGCTATTGTTTTAATAATTTTTTCAAGATTGAGCATGTAGACGATAAAGGTATTCACAGATCTTGTAGTATGCAAGGGTTTCCTCCAGAAGAAGGCTACCAACCCTTACCTCCTAATTCACCAGAAGATATCTATCGTGAAGAGGTAGAAAATTGCTCTGATGTTGGGAGTGTTGCTACTCCTTTGTTACAAAATTCGGAAAGAGCCTTGGTTACAATTCAGGATCTCACTCCTCATACTACACCTGTGTCAGAAGCTCCTCTTGAACCACTCCTAGTTCGATTAGAATCATTTGGTAATATTATAGATGAAGAATTCCCTTCTTTTCCATTGAGACCCATTACCAAGACATATATGGGATCCACATAACCAATTTTTAGTGGTGACTTTAGGACCCCCATTTGTCCTACTGACACATTAGATCCACATGAAATACCTGCTCATTCTGTATGGAGGAATCCATCGGGACATGATCTTTATGAGAATTTTGAATATATTCGACAACCCATTGATCCTTATGGCCCTCTTGCTATTGAGGTAGGACCATCTGGTCAGACTATTGTTCGTCCCATAAAACAGGTCATCGACCCTGTTGTTATGTCATCACAATTCCACCTCAATGTTAGATTCATCACTTCTCCTCATACACAAGGTGTTGTGTCTGTTTCGTCACTTGGGTGAGAAAAACAAGGGCACTTACAAGTCTAGTTGGGCCTGCTAGACAAGACATATGTTAGTGCATGAGTTATATAATCCAAGCACATGAAATAAACAATCAAATAAACTAAAAACAACTAAGGAAATAAAACTAGAATTCATAAGAAACTTTGAACCAAAATCAATCAACCAAATGACCAAGATTATGCCACCAATGGATAACTATATTAGTTGGCAAAAAAACGTAGAGAAAGGAGGAAGAGGGGATCCCCTAGTCCTCCTTTCTCTATGGTGTTTTTCCAACTAATATAGTTATCCATTAGTAGAATAGTATTGGTCATTTGGTTGATTGATTTTGGTTCAAAGTTTCTTATGCATTCTAGTTTTATTTCCTTAGTTGATTTTAGTTGATTTTCTTGTTTATTTCATGTGCTTGGATTATCTAACTCATGCACCAACCTCTCTCTTGTCTAACATGCCCAACTAGACTTGTAAGTGCCCTTGTTTTTCTCACCCAAGTGACAAAACAAACACAAAACAAGGCACTTCAACTGTTACTCCCACCATTACACCTTTTCGCACTACAACTCCTCATGTTCCACAAGATCCTGTTGTAACACTTTTACAGCAGAGAATGTAGACCCTTTCCAGACATACACAACCAACTGTGGGACATATCCCAACTGGGGGGAAACCACCATCTAGTGGACCTATCCCTCCCGAGGGAAAACTATCTTTTAGCGGGCCTACCCCTCCTGGGCGAAAACCACCTTTGCATGTTCCTTTCGGAGGACAACCTCCCTTTACTGGTCAAACCCCAGTTGTAAATAAACCCATGGTAGGGGGGAAACCTTCTTTTTCTAGAAACCATTCACAATCCTGGGGAGTACCTTCAGGAGGTACATTTAATCAACCCTACCATGGGAAATTGTACCATAACCCACAAGGAGGAGTATCAAATCCTATTCCTTTCGGAATATCTTTTGGACAACCTTATCCGGGTGTCCCAAATCCCACCTAGGGTCCTCAAGGAAAAAAACCTTATCGTCCCCAAGGGTCTAATGTTTATCCTCCCCAAGGGGATAATGTTTACCCTCCTTAGGGAAAAACTGTTTACCCTCCTCAAGGGAAAACTATTTATCCCCCACAACCGAATCAACCAACTTATACTCCTTAGAATCCACCGGGTTTCGCCCCACTCATGAGTGTTCCTTAAGAATCATCGAATCCTTCCTATACTAGTCAACAACAATCGTATATGGGAGGGCATACTGGATACAATTATCCACCTCAACCATTTTATGGCCCTAATGGTGTCCCTATGCCACACTAGTATCACCCTCAGGTGAACCGACAATTACCCTTCCTTGCCACTCTGGATCTACCAGACTTGTCTCGGTTGACAAATGATCCCATATTGCATTTTCCTTTTTGGCCAATAATTCCTGCTAAATTACCTTCTGATATCCTCAAATTTGATGGTAAACCTAGAGAATACCCCAACAACCATGTTATGACATTCCATTTATGGTGTTCATCAAACTCATTGATGGATGATTCTATACATTTACGTCTCTTCTAGCGCACACTCACGGGCTCTGCAACCAAATGGTACATTGAACTTCAACGTGGCTCCCTTCAAGATTTCAATTCCCTCGCTATGGATTTTCTCACGCATTTTCAATTACCCATCCGTTACAAGACGAGTAATGAACTTTTAACCTCCCTTCGTCAAACGAGCTTCTTGCATATCTTTGATCACATTCATGGTATGACGACGAAAGTTGATTAAGGCAACCATTCCTGACCATCTATTGGCAGAGTGGTTTACTAAATCTCTTTTACCCCCGATTTCTCGTGACGTTGCCATGGGTGGTGCAGTCACTGAGGAAGAAGTCATTTCCCGAGCTCAGTACGTAGATTTGGTTTACTCCCAATCTGGTACTTTGTATGAATTGATCCCAAATGCTACCCATACTCCTACCAATCCATCCAAACCTTCTTCCACAGAACATACCGATGGAGTTATCGGATCCGTCAAAACCCAATCCACACCACAGTCAACCAGAACAATAAATCACTATGTTTCTGCGCCCGTCACCATCTCGACTTCACTCTCCTCTACCTCCCTCCCGACTCAAATCTCTAAGGTTAATGCAGTTCAATCTTCCTCTTCACAAAAATCTGGGGGTAAGAAGAAAACAAAAAAAAAAACCCAAAAAGAATAATAATAATAATGAACAACCAAAAACACAAATTCCACCACCTTCTACTGAAAAGAAACCACAATGAAAACCGAAATTCCCATGTCTTATTTGTGGTAAAGATCATTTCACCCGAGACTGTCCACATCATGACGAAGTTGAATTTTTTTTCAAAGGGAATTCCCAACCTCCGTGTTAACACAACCTTTTCCTCAACAACAATCCATGGTTTCTCAAGAACTTTCCCCTCCCATGGGGGCCGATTCCAACCATCCTCCTAGTGATGAAACCTCGACGAGTGCTTATATTTATATGTTTAATTGGATTGATTTAACCACTTGCACAACCACATACCACAAACCAGCTAAAACTATTAAAGAAAAGGTCATTAACGATACTCCACTGGATCCATCTCCCGCCTCCATTAGTCCTCCATCTATTAGTACTCCATATGGATCACATTAGATAGAGAAATCTTCCTTCGAATCTATTTTATGCCCTCCCAAGAGCACTATACGCAAGTCAACTTTTAATCCTAGTTCACATGCTACCCAAACTACAAAATTGTTGAAGATTTGGCTCAAGCACCGTGTGCTATGTTCTCTCTTGAAGTTCTACAACATTTCCCAAGTCAACGTAGAACGCTCTTGGATGCCATTGGTGCCATTGATCCCTAGTCTTCAAATAATATCACGTTTAACCTGGACAAATTCAAGTCACGACTTTCTCACTAGCTTTCTATTCAAATTGATGTCGTTGTTCATAACCAACACATTCATCGTACCATATTGGATGATGGAGCTTCCACTTGTGTCATGTCATTAGCTTGTTGGAAAGGATTAATATCACATGCACTTAACACATACCCTGCAATGTTACGAGCATTCGACGTGCGAGGTTTTCATCCTCACAGACTCTTGTAGTCCTTATCCATTCAGTTGGGAGGTAAGACTGTCTTTGTCGATGTAGAGGTAGTCGATTCTTCCATTGATTACAACTTTCTATTAGGAAGAAGTTGGTTTTATGCCATGAATTTCATCGCTTCATCAGTATTTCGATGTGTACAATTCCCTCATTATGGAAAAATTGTCACTATCAACCAGTTAGATTACTGTACACCTGACGCTCACACTCCCACCACAAAAAATATTCCTTATGGATTTTCAGGATATAACCAGATTGACATTCTACCCACTGATCAACATAAGACAACCTTCATTTGACCATAGGGAACATTTGCTTATTGCAAACTACCTTTTGGTCTAAAAAATGTTGGTGCCACTTTCCAGCGGGCCATGTCATATGCTTTCCACGATATCAAACATATTGCGGAACCTTACCTCGATGATTTACCTACCCATTCATCGAGTCGATTTGACCATATTGATCATCTATGGGCCATTTTTCTTCGATGTTGGTTCTACCGTATCCATTTGAACTCCCACAAATGCATCTTCACTGTCAAATTAGGTCGACTCCTTGGTTTTGTTGTCTCCAAATATGGGATTATGGTGGATCCCTTAAATATTAAATCTATTATTGCTTTACCTCCTCACAACAACTTGACCCAACTACAAAGTTTGCAAGGGAAAGAGAACTTTCTTCATCATTTTATATGTAATTACGCCGAGATTACTAAAGGATTTATGCGGTTGTTACAGAAATACACTCCTTTCATCTGAGATGATACTATTCAATGATTTTTCGATGCTCTTAAGCATGCATTGACCCATACACCTCTTTTGCATCCTTTGAATTATGCATGAGACTATATCCTTTATTTGGCAGCCTCTACTTCCACTATCGCTATGGTGTTAGTTCAAGAGGACCCTAACGGTGATGAACATGTGATCTACTATTTGAGCAAGAGTCTATTTGGTCTCGGGATCTGATATTTACACATTGAAAAGTTATCTCTAGAAGCCGTCATTGTCATCTAGATATTTTGCCATTACATCCTGTTACGCACTACCACGGTCATTGCTGACTTGAACCCCATGTATAATATTCTGACACGTCAAGTCCTTGGGGGAAAATATTCCAAATGGATCGTTATTCTTCAGGAATTTGATCTCGAGTTTGCCAAATCAAAAGAAAAAAATTCCTTGGTTTTTGCAGAACTTATCTGCGATCTTCCCCATGCCGATGAAGACATTGAGCCTAATGATTCTCTTCTCAATGAATCTATGTTCCTCATTAGCATGTTTGACCCTTGTTGTGGAGATACTCTTCTTTATCTTCAAACCCAACGTTTTCATCCCAATATCTCTCATGAAGAACGTCGTCGTATTCGCCATCATTCTAAACGCTACCTTATCATCGATGACACTTTGTATCGCCGTGGTATTGACACTGTCCTACTTTGTTGTTTAACTCTCGATGAGGCTGAACGTGTTCTTAATGACCGTCACCTGGGAGCATGTGTTGGTCACCTTTCTGGGATGGCTACAACTCAAAAAATATTACATTACGGTTACTTTTGGATCTCCATCTTCAAAAATTGTATTGAGGTTGTCAAACGATTCCCACCATGCCAAGTTTTTCATAAAAAGGCATGCACCCACCCCGCTGTGTTGAATCCTATTGTCGCCATCGACAACTTTGCCAAATGGGGCATTGATTTTATGTAATGTAAGCCTACCTCAGTCGGGGGCCACGGTTATATCATCATTGTCGTTTATTATTTCAAAAAATGGGCTGAGGCTATGCCTACTTTTCTTAATGATGGATGAACTGCAACTCTCTTCATCTTTAACAACATCATCACTCGCTTTGGTGTTCCACAAGACATTGTCACTGATCACGGTTCACATTTTCAAAACCAGATGATGAGTGAGTTACATGTCAAGTTGGGTTTTTGCCATGAGAACTCATACCCCTAATATCCTCAAGAAAATAGACAAGTTGAAGCTATCAACAAAAGTCCTTAAAACCATGATTCAAGGCATGGTGGGGGAAAACAAAACTTCTTGGAATTTGCAACTCTTCTCCTCCCTTTAGGCTTACCACACCTTAGTGAAAACCACAACTGGATTCACTCCTTTCCAGTTGGTATATGGCTTCGAAGCAGTATTAACAATTGAGTGTGAAATTACTTCATTGAAACTCACAGTATAACTCCTGCCTCACATCTCTTCCGAAGAGGAATGTTTCCTATATCTGAATAGGTTGGACGAAACACATCACGATGCTGATCTCATTAACAAGACGTATCAAAAACAAAAGAAGAGTCAATATGACAAATCCGTCCACCGTCGTACTTTTGCAGAAGGAGACCTAGTCCTCGTTTATGACCAGGCTCACGATAAGTTAGGGACAAGAAATTTAGAACCTTTGTGGCATGGACCCTACATTGTAAAACATGTGTTACATAGAGGTGCCTATGAACTAGTTGACTATGACGAAATCTCTCTCAGTGAACCCCAGAATGGGATTTACCTTAAGAAGTACTATGCATAGAACATATAGCATGTGTGCTTTGTACACTATTGTACTATAGTTTTCTTTTGGTGTGTATTTCTCTCTTGCGTATACAAGTTTTGTTTTAGTCTCTTATACTTTGTCTTGGGATTGCGTGCACAAATGAAATCTCCCTTTCCTATATTTATCGAGTTTGCGGAAGGAACTAGTCGATACACGCAAAACATTGCTTCTGCAACTTGGGTCATTTACCACTCTAATGAGTTGGTGAGTTCAGGAGGCGTTTTCCATGGATTGACAACCAATAATGTGGCAGAATATCACACTATCATTGGACTTTTAACCGGGGCCTCCTCCCTAGGCATATCTCATATAATC
>SNQJ01S0029913.1:77272-92032 GCA_010110895.2 Picea sitchensis
GATATAAAAAGTTCGTTTAAATAAAAAAATGCATAGAAGGGAAAAATTTGGGCCCTCATGCCCATGATATCATCATGAAGAGACTACAAAAAAAAACATCTAGAAGATCCTAGTCCTCCTACACCACATTGTGCTCCGAGAATCACACCATTGCATGGGCCACTCGTCGAAGCAAGTGGTTTAGAATCTCAGGAACCCCCACTATATTCCTCTGCAAATGTAGGGGTATGTCTCACCTCCTGAGAGGTGGGACACCCATCATAAGACCTCAGAGGTTACTCTCAGCCTCTCAAAGACCTCCCACCGCCACCTTCTGCTCTGTGGCTATCTGCACGCCTCCGTGACGTCCTAGTGCTGGTATCTCCACCGGACATGATGCGCCTCTATCTGCATGATGAAACATACATCTGTTAAAACCCCTCTTTATACACAAAAAAATAATATAAATTTTAAAATAAAAAAACACATGACAAGGTTTTGGTTTCTTACCTGACACATCCCAGTCTATACCCTCTAGAAGTACTAAGTCCAGGCTACTCCGAAAATCTACTCCGACGTATTGGAAATCCTCAATGATGATCAACTGCCATCTCAACCAAGAAAAGAAGTCAGTCGTGAACTTGAATTTAGAGTCGATTCCCAATCTTGGAGACAAGCTCGTCTACCTTTCCATTCGTGGTTCATTCACCAAATGTGCCATCAGTGCAATCTGCGACTTCATCTGAGGTATTCACTCCACAAAGAACGAAACCAAAAAGGAACCATAACTGAACTGTTTATGTTTCCCAATCCCGCACTTAGTAATTTGATCCTTCACATTGCGAAGGAAAACTGCACTCCTGTTTAATAACCTCGGCTCCACGCATTTTAGAGCATAACCCATTTAGGATTTTGAGGCCAAATGTTCACTGGTGCTACCTTCTAGGTTGGTTATGGAAAACAAGATAGATCGTAGTGTCAACTCTCTAACTTCCTTGATCACAATTCATCCTCCGACCAATCGTGACCCAAGAAAAAAATGATCTACCACATACACCTCAGCGGGCTGAGTAGTTGCCCGCTGTCAGGACAAAATGATAGGATCCCCTCTTCTCGAGAGGCTGGTAAAAAAGTATACATCATCTAGCTCGATTTTGAGCATTTGTGGCCCAATCTGGAATGCTTGTTCGACGTCATCCCATAGTCCAATTAGGTACTCAAGTAGTAAGACTTCATTTTTCTTCTTTTGCAATTTAAAATACTTGAGGAGGCCACAAATTCTCAAAGTGGCCCTTTTTTGGGGGTTTTGCAACATAGCTATATCATTGAGCTCATGGTCACGCTCTTTCAATTCGATCATGGTTTTTATCAATATAAACTGCAATAACATACATTTAAAAGCCATTAATCATCTTCTGACAACAAAATTTTGGGTGTTTTTAGCATAAATAACAATACATTTTTCAATCCTGTGTCGGCGCCCCCCTAAACTCATCCACAGGGTGCTAGCGCTCCTCTGGCACACACCAGGGCGCTGAAAATGCGTTCGTCGCTCCCCTCACCCCTTTAAGGGAGCATCGATCTGGTTCGGCGCCTAGGGCTTCCTAGGGAGCCCAGGATAAGTCTAAAAACTACCTGAAAAGAAAACTAAACCATTGAAAATGATTAGAATGGGTTAATGACCAACCTGATCCAGACAGATGTGAAAACGATTAACCGTAGCTCCGGTGCCAAAAGCTTGAAAATCTCCCTCCAAAGTAAAAAATACCAATGCTAGGAGAGATTGGTAAAAATGAAATGGTAAATAATATTTTTTCCCCTATTTCACTATTATAGGTTTCATTTTTTCTAATCTATAATTTATTTTGGGTTTTAAAATATTTTTCGGAGATATTACTAATACCCTGGATGCAAATTTGTCTTCACTTGCAAGTTTCAAAGCAGTATTTTTCCGTTTAGCCTTGTCACACTGACGAGCACGGTATTAGTTCTTTCTCACGCTCGAAAAAACATGAGAATGTAACCAAGTAGACTTTTATCTTCTTTTTGGACTTGTAAGGATATATGAAAAAGGAACCCCCTGGAGTTTCCTTTAAGCTCTTTTCAGACTCTCTAGACATGAAAAGATTGCCAAGTGATCTTGCTTCCTTTCACACTTGTTTAAAAGGTTCTAAAAGGGAATCTCCCAAGTAGCAATTTATCTCTTTTTCAGACTTCGGAGACTAGAATTATGAAAAAGGACAACCCTGGAGTCATCTTTAAGTTATTTTCAGACTCTCTAAACATGAAAAACCACCGAGTTTTCCTTCTCTGTACTCGTTAAAAATTACACATTGAAGGGACCATATGGAACCGAGCCCTTACTTATTCTAGCTCATTAAACAAAGGAAGAGGAAATTACTGAAGGTGAGTTATATCGAGCATGTGTTATCTTCCTCGAGCTCGTAAAAATAAAAAGAGGTACTCGTCTATCTGGATGGGGGAAAAATTGAAGGAAGCAAGTCAAGCCATTTTTTGGAATCATCACAAGTCACTCTTGCAGTCGCCCTTGAACACGACACATTGTCTCTTCATACATTTTAATCCGCTAAACCTCTGCACTGAACTAATCCTCTGAGTTTCTTTACTCCTTTGGGTCACTCGACAAAAGTCACAGTATCCACTGCATCATGTTTTGGTCCATGTTACGTTTCTATTGTTCTACCTCAGTGTTCAAGGGAAGTATCCACCTCGAGAGTCAACCATCACAAATTTCTAGTTTCAATACCTGTGTCAGTCCATACTCATTTGATTCACCATATTACATCTCTATGTCCATTTCATTTTGTTGATGAGGGATACATCAAGGCCCTCCTTCGATGAGTCTGTTTCGTGTCAAATTCAACACATTATCCGAGAAATTTGACTTAGGAACTAGTTAGTACCTTGGGATCTGCATGCCTCAATGGCAGGTATCCTCGCCTCTGTCAACAGGTTTACATCATTGACCTTTGATCGGATGATTCCATGAATGTTTGAATTCAACTCATCTATTAACATTCATTGGATTGTACTAGGGTACCTTGGGAGTCATTGACATCACTGGTGATTTCCCTCACACTTGTTAACGGTTTACTTCAATGATCGGTAATCAAGTGGTTTATACCATGTTCGACATCAAAACATCTGTTCACATGGCTAGATTCGTACCACATCGATATTGGGAAGAAGACCCTGGGTTGAGTGTTCACTCTGACATCTACTTTACCCAGGATGTGAAAGGAGATCATTTGAGCATATTGATATATATATTGTCACATAGATCCACTTTGTATTGATTCGTGGCTATGTTTTTTCATCTCGTAGATCCACTGTGCATTTCTCGTGGCTACGATCAGTTCATGTCATGGAATTATAGATCCACATTGTATCTTTGGTGGCTATACCCTTAAGTCAATATGATTTTGGATCCACAATGTATTTGGTGGTGGCCATACCTTAAAGTCCTTTATCACTCAAGCATAGGTATTTTTTCCTTGGGTTTGAAACGTATCATAAAATTTGTTTGATGGTTGTTTGCAGCTTCTACCAGGTTCTCTGACTCCATACCCTTGCTTCGAAAGTCTACAAAGTAATTCAATCAACAATTTCTGTCTTCTGACCCCGCACTTTGGGGGGCAATTTTTTACGTGTCAAAATTACTCACTTCGATGATGTCTCATTGTCATTGTCACACGTGTCTCAAGTGTCACACTTTTGTCGCAAGTGTCATAAAATTCATACTTTCGTCTCGCATGTGTCGCATTGCGGACAACATCATAAGAACACTTGGGACATCCTCTAAGACTTGTTAGAAGATGAAAACATATCGTTTTTAAAAGTTTGCAATATTTTACCTTGAGGAATAATCATCCTAAAAGTATTTTTGGAGATCAACGCTCCCCTACCCACTTGCTAGGAGTGCTAGTGCTCCTTGTTCTCTTAGCAGAGAGCGCTGCAACGCTCTATGGCCATTTTTGAGGGAGTGTCTATCTATTGAGAGAATTTTGGGAAGAATCCCCCTTATTTCTAAGGAAAACTAAGAAGCATATGAGTCAGTTTGGCTCGAATCCAAGTGGAAGGATGGATCTAAGCGGAATCCCATAACTAGTGGAGTCAAATCCTCAACTTATCCCAAGAATAGCTAAGGTGGTTGAGCCTCTCAAAGCCTATATAAGGTGGCATTATCATGGTGAAAGGAGGAGAATAATCAGTGAAAAGTATTGTCATTTTGATCGTGGATATTTTGAGCAAGGGGTTGGACAAGGAGAAATTGGTGAGGTTACTGCATCTGCATCTACAATTTGTAAGCACCTTGTTTTAGTTCTCATGAATATATATGCTTGACCTGTTTCCTTCAAGTTTGTGTACATTTGCATGGGATTGTCTCTTCTTGATGAATCTAGTTTTAAACTAATCATGGTAGAGTAGGAAGTATGATTTGTCTTTGCTGTCTATTGAATTGTAGAACTCATTAAAGGAATTGAAGATCAAGTGCAACCTGGATTGAGCAAGTAAAAAATTCAGAAAAATGTACTCATGCTTTCTTCCTCTTTTCCCTTGACTAGTTTAATTACATTTAAAGGAATGTCAGTGTTCAATGATAACGTCTTTTTGTCTTGGTCATAGGGGTCTAAGATCCAATAGGACATTCACCTGTCCCCAGGGCAATTTTACTACAACAATTGGTACTTCCTGTCTTATACTTGATGTTGAGGTGGAGCTGCTGCAAGTATATGGACCACTTTTGATAGTGATCATTCTACAATTTTCCTTGTGTCTACATGAACTGCAACAACTTCTGATCAATGTGGATGACTGTCTCCTTCCTGAGAATGTAATTCCTCCACTGGCGGTAGGCTTGGAAAATGGAGTACATTTCTTTGTTGTAAGTAGGGTAATTACATATGATATATGATAGTGTCTCACTATGATAGACCACAGGGTGATCATGCTGAGTGAGACTGCACCCACAACATAGTTTGAAGCATCTATCTCGATATCAAATATATTTTCCAGGTTGGGTAATGAAATCACTGGGGTTGATCACAAGAGTTGCTTCAAATTATAAAACAATTGTTGTTGGGAAAGGACCCACACAATTTTTCCTTATCGTCACCCATGGTTACTTGGTTGAGGGCCTATGCAATATGGGAGAATCCCAACATGAACCTTCGATAGAAATTGGCAAGGCCTAAGAAGCTTCGAAGCTCAGTGAGCATGGGTTGGGATGGCTAGTCACAGATGACTTGTATCTTGGCTGGATCCACATGCACACCATGCTCAACAACAATGTAGTCTAGGTACTGGACCTTGTCCATGTCTAAGGATCATTTTTCCAAGTTGGCATATAGCTTGTGATGTCGTAGAGTGTGCGGAAGTTGCTGAATATGTTGCAAGTGTTCCTCCCTAGTCTTGTTGTAGATGAGGATGTCATCCGGATACACCACTACAAAATAATTGGTGAAAGGTCGCAAGATATCATCCATCATCCTCATGAAAGTTTTTGGGGAATTTTTCAAACCAAAGGGCATAACCAACCATTCAAAAATACCTTCATTTGACTTGAAGGCAGTCTTCCATACATCTCTCTACTGTATTGGGACCTAATGGTAGCCATACTTGAGATCAATTTTACTGAAGTATTTTTCCCCCTTGAGATGATGAAGGAGATTGTCGATTTGGGGAATCAGGTACCGGTTCCTGACTGTGATTTTATTTAGGGATCGATAATCAATGCAGAGTCGCTAGGTCCCGTCTTTCTTCTGCATAAACGAAATTGGGATTCTACAAGGTGATGAGATGGTTCAGATGTTCCCCTTTTGGAATAGTTCTTGGATTTGAAGCTTGATCTCCTAATTTTCTAACAGAGAGCGACGATAGATTGACCCATTGGGTATTAGTGCATCGGGGGTTAGATCAATGGGATGCTTGACCTGACAGTGTAGAGGTACCCTAGTAGGTGAGGAGAAGATGTATTTGTATTCTTCCAGGATCTTATCCACTTGATTTTTGTGTGTGGAGAGGTTGTACGTGGAGGCCATGGATGTGCAATATTTTTCTCACTCTGAGGGTGAATCACGAAGAAGGAAAATTTCTCAGTCTGAGAGATGAACTTCCTGCATTGCTTGGCAGAGATCAAGGAAATGATACCGGGTGGGACTACCTCGGGTATCCTATATAATTTCCTGTCCAAAGTAATAATAATATTGGGAGGCCTAGACACATATACAAAATTATGTTTCCATAAACAAGGTTGGACCAAAATAACATCACAAACTTCAAGGGAGCAACATCACAAAATACCTCATGTTTGAAGGGCTTGATGTCATAGGACATACGACATTATTGGATGACACGAATATCGCTTCCTTGGTAGAGCCATCCGATGGTGTAGGGTTGTAGGTGCGATGCTTTCGGAAGGGAAATTTGCTTGATGACCTCAGCGAAGATGAGGTTCCTCTAGCTACCGATATCAATGATGAAGTGTAGTAGGGTGCCTTTTACCCACATTTGTGAATGAAAGAGGTGCTTTCCTTCCTCTGGCTCATCAGGTTCATCGGGCTATATCTTGGTGGTAGAAACGGTGGAACTAGGTTCCACATCAAGGATATGTCTCCCCTTTTCTGGTTCTAACTCAGAGCTGGAACCCACATCTGATTCATAAGATTTCACTTTAGCCACCAATGACTGCTTTGAGCAGTAATAAGCAATTTTATGCTAGGATCTCTTATGGAAGTCACACCACTTCTCAATATCTTTCTTCATCTTTCCATTTTCCTTCTTTGTTTGCGGCTTAGACTGGTTGTCCTGAGGCTGTCCATATTTGTTCTATCCTTTGTTTTGAAGGTTGGGGCTGCCCTTGCTCCGCGTCTGTTATGAGGGGTTCACAAACCCAAACTATCACGTCTTTTGTTTAAGCTTCTGCTCGATTTTGAAGGCATATCGATAGGCCGCGCCCAAGGAAGATATGTACATAAACTTCATTCCTGCCTGGATGTATCTATGTAGAGCACCACGGTACTTGATCACTAGATGTCACTCATAATATTTGATACCCAACTTGGTGCGCAAGGTATGGAATATATTTGTGAACTCTGGCACTGCTTGGTCCCTTTCCTACCGCAATGTGGTCCATTTTGTATACAAGTTGTGATAGGTTCCAACAGGGTAGTATTGTTCCTTAATAACATCCCTGAAGGACTCCCAGGTGTGTGCAATTGTAAATAATGAGGGTTCCTCTGTTGCCTTTTGCTCACAGAAACTCTCCCACCAATATTTGACATGGGGGAGGACTTTGAGGAGCACAAAAGTAATATTTTCTCTATTTGAAAATTTATGGACAAAAAAATACCCTTTTAGTAGATTCAACCATTTTTCTACAACATCTGCATCTATCTGACCTTCAAATATAGGAATATCAAAGCTGATTTTTACCTTGAAGCGGGAGGCACCTCCGCTGGAGGAACATGCGTCACCTGTTGGTAGCCGTTGAAGGACTTGCACAAAATTATTCATCATCTCTTTCCTCTGTTTCATGAGGGTTCCTCAAGCAAGTGTTTGAAAGGATCTCTTGTACCATCATCTTTATTTTCTCTCACCATGGAAGGTTTGTTGGGTGTGTGAGAACTCTTGTCCTCAAGAGAAATAAGCTCGAGACCCAACTCTTTGTATCCTGACCTTTTCAGGGAAATGCACTAAGAACGACAAGGAGCAGACCGCTTTGATATCACTGATTTAGATTTTATGAGTGGAATGAAATGAACACATATTATAAATATTATTAACACAGAGAAACAATAAACAATAACAAAGATATGTTGAAACTGTAAAATGTAGATTGAAACAAGATTGTTAGAATGGTGGTGGCTTATCAATGAGAAGAGATGTGACGGTTGCGCTCATTCTTCTCCCTTGACCAAGTTTTGAGGATCCTTAGTCATTTTGACCATTTTTGGGACTTCGACAGGCTGCCGAAGGTAGAGCGCAAGTCGAAGTGGAGATCACGGTATCTCAACCCCTTTTTAGGGATTTTTGGGTTTTGGGCTTATGTAATGGGTATGGGGATGTCGACCCATGGGTTGCCCATGCTTAGGCCTATTTTGTAATGAATAAATATAAGTCTAGGCAATGTAATAAGTAGTGAGTAGTGACGAGTCAGTGTGAGCCATTGTTGGTAAGTGAAAAAGTAGATCTGTGTGATTTGGCTTTGTGTGCATTGTGTGGGACTTGCAAGGCTAAGTGGAAGCCACTGTAAAAGACTGTGTAAGGCTTTGTGCCTAGATCCACTCAGAGAAGGAGGGTCTTGCGAGGTGCGCAGATCTCCTGTCCTTTGTGGAGTTGATCTGGAGGCTTTGTGCATGTAATAAGATTGAAAGAAGCTAATAAAGAAGATGAAGAGTTGGTGGACGTACCCCCAGGGAGGGGGTGAACCACGTATATCCTGTGTTGTGAATGCTTTGTGCCTTATGACTGCTTTTTGTATTATTCTTGTTTATGTGATTAAATGCTTAGTACGCTGTTAGATGATAGATGAATCTGATATGACAGCTTAGTGATGAATAATGTGAATCAATGCTAGATATGATCTATGTTTGTATGATTAGTACTTGAATCTATTGGATCTGTATAAATACTGCGCTCATATGTTGTTAGGGTTTAGCTGCACTGTGAACTTAGGTTGAATATTAACGAACTGTAATAACTAAGTGCTCTGTTAATGTGTTACAATCACATATCTGTGTCCCAGCTAAGGTTGCAGACATCTGAGTCCTACAACCACCCTTACCTCTACCTCGGGTGAGACTTCATCTGCTTCACAGGTGTTGCCGAAAGGGCCGATAGTTAGGGTTTTGTTGGTGCGTTGTTGTAGCGTTGAACCCTGGGTATGCTCCTATGCCAACAAATGGTTCCGTTGCTGGGAACTGAGGAAGAATAATCTCTGTGCGAATATATGACTGAGACTGTGATTGCTGGGAACTGAGGAAGAAGAAGTTCTGTGCAAAATTCTGACCCGAAACTGTGAAAGCTCCATGCGTAGATCTGTTGCCATGGTGCACAGTACTCTACTTGGATTGTGAAACTTTGTGCTAAGAAGAGAAGTCCGATCTAAAGAAAAGAGGTAAGATCTCGAAGATTTGTTCTCTGAGAAAGGTAAGAATAATGAGAAATTTTGATTGAAAAGGTAAGATAAGTATAAATTTTTGTTTAAAAAATATGGATCTAGGTATGTTTGATAAATTTTGTCCTAGCCTAAAAACTAGGGCACAACTAGAAGAAAGAAGATTTGATATGAGTAGATCCGATAAGAATAGTGAAAGATATGTTATTCCTATGCATAGAAATAATGTTTGGACTGACAAATGGATGCAGGATCCTAGAAATAATTTTTTATCGGTTAGATACCATGATCCTAGTGCGTAGTACAGGAAAAGATGGGAATCATTTAAGAGAAATAGAGGATTAACTCTTTGTTACAGTTGCATAAGACCAGGACATCTTGCTAAGGAATGCCCTGGTAGATGATCCAGTTGTCTTTGTTGTAAATCTATGGATCATGAAGTTTTGGCTTGCCCTAGAATGATTTCTAAGGTTGAAAGAATGAATATGAGACAAGCAAACCCTGAGGAAGGTCAAGAAACTAAAATCATGGAAGAACCCCAGAAAGCATAAGAAACTGTACTATTGCAAATGAAAGAAACCCTGAATGATCACAGAAACATCAACTTACCAGAGATATTCAAAGAAAAAGAATACATAGAAACAATAAGAGGAGACTCCGACATTGACTGTTTTCTGGATGAGGAAACACATGTGAATATCAGGACATAAAGAACTTGGGAAATTTAAAAAAAGCCTGCTATGATTCTTTCATTAGGAGGAATATGATTATTTAGAGGAAAGATGATAACCCTATGTGGAATACTTACCCAAATATCTATGAGTGCTCATGGAACTTCGACAGAAGAATATTTTGAGGTTGTTAAATTTATTGAGAACAATGCCCCATTTGCTATGTTACTAGGAAAACCTTGGATCGAAAAGGATCAAGCCAGAAGAAAAGAAGAGGAAGTCTTAGAGCAAAAGAAGAAAGAATTAAAAGATTTCATGACTAGGAGGATCACACATTTGATTGAATAACATGAGAATAGATCAAAGTTATTCAGAACCAGAAACTTGGACTTCGAAGTTGAAAGGACACACAAGGACTTGAGACACCTATCTGTACAAGAGAGTAGAGCACCTACACCAGATAAAGAATAAGTATTTCCCTTGAACCCTAGTAAATACCATCAACAACATGAAGTTACTATGCCCAGAGAAGATAATAATCAAAATGGAATGAGGAATACCGAGATGAAGATCACCGAGAATAAGGTTAGAAATCTCAATAAGAAGAAAGCAAAGATAGAAAAGTTACAAAAAGTTCTAGAAGGAACTGAGTAGAAGGAAGGATTCCAGAATTTGAACTTTGTTGGGATATCAACACAACACAACATGGCACTTCGCCATGGAGAAGCAATATGATCGTTGGAGGAATTAGAACCATTAGCCCGACGACCCGAATGGTTAGAACAACAATTATGTCCAAAGCGCTCGCCATCAGAACGTTGGGACCGTGCCGTAACAAACATAACTACATTAATGAAGGCTTATCGCCCGTTGGAAAGATCTGTTACCTAGTTGTCTACTTATTCCATCGAGCCTTGCACCGAGAACACTTTTTATACCCGTGATTATCTGAGCTCACATATTAGTTGATTTCGCACAGTAATCATCAAGCTATCACCATCCATCCTGTTGCATTGAGTAGTTTCTCTTCAACTCGAGATATTCAACCAAGAGCGTGTATGTCTGAAGAACTTAGCGCAATCGAAGAGTCTGTGAAGGAGATACTCATCGACCTCATGACTGAAAATGTAATCTCTATGGGCGTACAAGCTTCATCGACGAGAGGAGTGCAAGTCTCCCTGTCAATTGCTCGCGGATCTGGACCATCCTGAGCTGCGACTGAGAAAAGAACCAAGCATAGAGATGACTTGGAAAATGCGAAGTTATTACCATCCATCTGACCCGAATATAACCCACCGCTGGCCGGTGTAGTGAGTCACGACAGTGTCCCGAGGGACTTAGACTACACCATCATCACTGCGTATCTCCCGAAGGGGATACACGCAGTCAGACCACAACTAGAGAGGATTCCAACCTTTAAGATTAGTGATTATAACCTGGGAGACTGTAAGAGATATGGCATGCTCGCACCTCACAAATATATGACCAAGACGAAGGGGAAGAAGACTAAAATCATCCCTCATCCATGGACCATGAACCTTGCGCAGTCCACCCTTTTGAATGTAATGAAGATTCCACATTTTGGAAGGAACCATGAGGTTAACGCCTGCGTTAAGCTCCTTCTGTCATGCTTCCATGATGGCTATCTATGGTTGGACATACGTATCATTGTCAATCTGGCATTGATCCATAGGATCACCAGACTGAGCATGCAAGGACCAGATCCACAGGACTTCTACCAAGAAAAAGTTGCAGACCGCGCCTTAACAAAGATGATTAAAGAAACATACGACGATGTTGAGAAGGGGACGTGAGGCTACAAGGTAGCCTCCATACAGAATGGCGCAGTGCACCTAGCATGCCAATTAATTGCAAGAAATCTAGTAAGAAAGAACAAACCCATGTAGGTTACAGGGTTTGTCGTTGACCTCGCAGGGAAATGTGTAGAAGGCCTACATATGAACTGGGCGAAGTACTTAGTTAACCTGCTCGAACTGGATTTCAGCGAAGCTCAGGATCAGGGCTATGAGTTTCACTTCAGCTGGCTCCTAATCCTCATCACATTTACTGCTTGGGAGATGCCAGAAGGTGCGACCTTTCCTAAGATCGAGCCATTCGAGCTGCTCGCTACGAAGTTCACCATGCTCTGGTATTCGAGCGATATGGGAAAGAAGTGGTAGTCAAACACATTATTTCATACCTACTATCTGCAGCTTAGGAGGGCTATTGAGTCCTTCCATCATATGACATCGAACACCCTGGATAGATTCAGGCCGCTTATGAATTTCCGCGCAGAAAAACATTTTATTTACATCATTGCACGCGTCGATGAAAGCAAAGAAGAAATTCAGTACTACTACAAGCTCACTACAGAGGACCTAGAAGAAATCATTAAAGACTAGCCTGTAGATCTCCTTATCCCTGCTGACCCCGTAGAGCTGTCTGACCCAGGCCTCATTGGAAATCCGGTGATTACTCACAAAGAGTATGATTCCCCAAGTAGCAGCAAGAAGAAAAAGAAGAAAGATGTATAGGAAGTACACAACACATCATAAGAGACCACATCTGAGTCACCTAGCGGAGTAGGTGATGACGAAGTGAACAAAGAGGAAAAAAAACAAGAAGAGGATAAGGAAGGTAAAGTAACACCGCCACAAAACCTCCCTGATGATACCGATCCATCTAATAAAAGGAAGGTTTCCCCCACGAAACCATCATCGCGGAAGAAGTCCAAATCCAATAAGAAAAAAATGCATAATGTACTCACAGTCGATGACTTCGACTTCATTATTTCAACTGTAGGAGATGCCTCAGAAGAGACTTTGCAAATAAATGAAGAAAAAAAAGAAGCCATGTACGATAGAATTGAGGCATAAATAAGAGGTGTACAACAAGCCCTTTATTCGAGCCGCGTAGTGTCCACTGTTCCCCCGCCATCAGAAGAACTAGAGTTGGGAGATGAGCCTGCTCAACTCCGTAAACTAGCTGATGTGACTGAAGATCACCTTCATTGAGCACAAGATGAGAAAGAATAGGCCATAATGAACTTAAAATAAGCACAAAATGAAGTTATAGAGAAACACATGATTGTGCAACAGGAGGACACTCTTCAAGCGAAGTTCAAAGAAGAGAGAGCGCAGATCCAATAGGAGAAAGAAAATTTGATCGCGAAGCAGAATGAAGTAAAAGAAGCAGTCAACATAGCACTTCGCTCTGTGACGGGATTGGAGCAGAAGGAGGGAGAACTAGTAGAACACCAAGTAGCATAGCTCACATAAACCATCCAGCAACTTCAGCAGAGAATCACAGATTTGGAGCTAAGAACAGTGCCCAGTACTCCGCAGGATGTGCAAGATCAAAGAGAAGCGACTACCTAAGGTGCAGTTGAAAGAATCAAGGGCCTCGCCATGGAATGTAAACAACTGAGTGATCACAATGCCCAAACTTATGAGTGACTCACTGAGGATCCTGAATTGAAGGCACTAGAGTCATAGCTCTAGGAAGTGAAGCAGCAAGAAGAAACAATACAGGCACATTTGAAGCCCCTGTCAGCCATTGAGAGGATGAAGTGATCCCAAGAACAATGCACTGCCCAACAATAGGTTCACACCATTCAGAGTAGAGTTATGGAAGTAACTTAGAGGCTCCAACCAATACAGGACGAGGCTTTCCAACTGATCATAGAGATAGAATTCCGAGGAGCAGAACTGGATATAGTCCTCATTGTAGCTGAACAACGCTTAGAGGGACCTGTCAACGAAGCAGTAATCCAAGAGTTCGCCGAGCAGGAGGCCGTTTCACAAAAACAGGTCAAAGCAGCTTGAGCTAAGCTCGAGGCTTTTGAGGAAGAGTTACCCAGAGAAGAGTGAATCAGGATGATTCACAGGCGAGTGTTGGGGGCCTATTGGCCCTTGACCAAGTTTTGAGGATCCTTGGTCATTTTGACCATTTTTGGGACTTCGACAGGCTGTCGAAGGCGAAGCACAAGTTGAAGCGGAGATCACGGGATCTCGGCCCATTTTTAGGGATTTTTGGGTTTTGGTCTTATGTAATGGGTATGGGGATGTCGACCCATGGGTTTACCCATGCTTAGGCCTGTTTTGTAATGAATAAATAGACGTCTAGGCGAAGTAAGAAGTAGTGGGTAGTGACTAGTTAGTGTGAGCCATTGTTGCTAAGTGCAAAAGTAGATCTGTGTGATTTGGCTTTGTGCGCATTGTGTGGGACTTGCAAGGCTAAGTGCAAGCAACTGTAAAATACTGTGTAAGGCTTTGTGCCTAGATCCACTCGGGGAAGGAGGGTTAGGAAAGGTGCCCAGATCTCTTGTCCTTTGCGGAGTTGATTTGGAGGCTTTGTGCATGTAAGAAGATTGAAATAAGCTAATAAATAAGATGAAGAGTTGGTGGACGTAGCCCCAGGGAGGGGGTGAACCACGTATATCCTTTGTTGTGAATGCTTTGTGCCTTATGACTGCTTTTCATATTATTCTTGTTTATGTGATTAAATTATTAGTGTGCTGTTAGATGATAGATGAATCTGATATGATAGCTTAGTGATGAATAATGTGAATCAAAGCTAGATCTGATCTATGTTTGTATGCTTAGTACTTGAATCTATTGGATCTGTATAAATACTACGTTGATTTGTTGTTAGGGTTTAGCTGCGCTGTGAACTAAGGCTGAATATTAACAAACTTTAATAACTGAGTGCTCTGTTAAGGTGTTACAATCACAGATCTGTGTCCCAGCTAAGGTTGCAAACATCTGAGTCCTGCAACCAACCCTACCTCTGTTAAGAACCAAACACCAATATAACATAGAAAAACCTTAGGAAAAGTACTCAACGCCTTAAAAAAGAGATAATTTCAGATAATAAGCCTCTTCGAGGGGGCAACCTCCTTTTACCCCACTTAAATGTTCAAGTACAAGATGATTCAAAATGAAAATGTCTCCTTGGTATATATAGGAGACT